>RQTK01000294.1:288678-307631 GCA_003991915.1 Elysia chlorotica
ATTATTATTATTATTATTATTATTATTATTATTATTATTATTATTATTATTATTATTATTATTATTATTATTAATATTATTATTATTTGTATCTTATTGTCTTATTGTTGTTGTTCTTGTTGTTGTTTTGTTTATGGAACTTTCGCTCTTGGACATTTCGGTTAATGTAGGTCTTTCCACTTTTGATTATATTTTCACTGGTGTTTTTCGTTTTTAATTTCTCGGTAGATGATGGGTCTCGATAACTATGGGATTGTTGCAATTCACAGTCTTTCAGTCAGCGACGATTTTAATATTTTTTACATAATTATTTTATCATCCCTTGTTTCAAGATAATTGGTTTACGTCTAGTTGTTTAGCACTTGGCAAATATGAGTCTTTAAGTATACTTCGATTCGAAGTTCATACTAGTTTTAGTTCTCTGACTGTCTTGACTCTCGGGCGTTGTGCTGATGGCTACTTCCATTTCTTTCCTTAACAAAGTGTTCTTTATTCTGTATTCCTTTTTTCTGTTGTCGGGCTTCAATGCTAATTTAACGAAGTGCTTCTTTCACAAGCATACCCATCAACTAATAGGATAATTTGGAGGCATGGATCTTCATAAGGAATTATACAACATTTTATGTTTCTCATTTCACATTCGCAACAGTACGGTGCCTTATCCTCGCTAGTTGAGGCCGTATGTATAATTGTCAGTCTATAAAGCCGTGATATAGCCTAGTCGCTGGTCTTGGATGTTAGAATACCCAAAAAACAATCGCCACAGCTCCTTTAAATCTAGCTCTGCTCTTGTGTTTTCTTCTCATTCTTTTGAGAAGGTAGCAGAGAAGGAAGGGTTCTTTGTCAAGGGAGTTAAGAAAGTTTTTCCTAAGGAATCGAGATAATAAATTCATTGTTATTTCCCTTTTTATTTTTGTATTCCACTTGATTGGTATTATAATTATCACTTTGTTGTTTTCATTTCGAAGTTCTTTCATAAGTTTGCTTTAAACCAGTTCGTTTTTTTTCTTGTCAATGTTAGGTTTCATAAACAAGCTTATCTGTCTCTTAATAAGAAATTAAAGATGCAGGATTTTCCGATCGGCAAATGATTGACAGTCTGTTTTATCGGTTCCTTTCATAGAATTAAATTCAGTTTGGTTGCTTTTCAGTTCTTTGATAGGAAGTGTTTTATAACGTCATTTTCTGAGGTTTTTGTTTTAATGTTGTTGATGTTGTTGTTGTTGTTGTTGTTGTTTTTGTTGTTGTTGTTGTTGTTGTTGTTGTTGTTTATTGGTTTTTTGTTGTTATTTGTCGTATTTTTTGTTTTGTTTTGTTTTTTTGTGTTTTTTTTAAACAACCCTTGCTCTGCCTCTATTATATCTATCTACCGTTCAAATCTACCTATTCACCGATTTCCTCTTTCATCTTCTCCTTGTTTTCTTTCATTTTCTCGCTTCTTCATCTTATGATTCTATTCCACCCTTTTCTTATCTGTCACCTTACTTAAGAACTTCCTACCATTTGTTCCCACTTAAACCACGATGGTCTAATAACAAATGCATCAAATGTATCACAGCTCAGCTACCCTTACTGTAAGATCCTTACAACGCCCCTTTTGTCTTGATATAGTACAACAGTAAAGCAATTTATGTATAAATGAACCTTATTTATCAATGTACACATAAGGAACTTAGTTGTTTTGTTACCCTGTCGATGTAAATCACATATTCTATATCACTGTATAATAAACTGGACATTGCCTTATGGTGGACCCCAAAACCTAACAGCCAAATCTCAATTTTCGCAACGCACTACTAACCATGTTTCAGCAGAAACCTTTACTTGTCATTTCATTTGAATGCCGATTAAGCAAATATCATTAAAAGAATCCAATCAATAATTCCCTGGCTTTGAACTTTTTCTGCATTTCTATTTTTTGTGTATGAATCTCTCTGTCCCTCTCGTTATCTTTCTTAATCCCTCTGCCTCTCCCCATCTTCGTTATCTCTCTCATTGTTTATGTCTCTCTCTATCTTCTCTCTCATTCTGTTCCACGCCTGAAATGACGTATCTGATTGAATTTTGCCATATCCTACATATACTCATGTCTGGCTGTCTTCTATTCCGCCCCTAAAATCCTTTTTTTTTCTTTCAAAATCGGTTTACCTCTCTCGCGTTTCTCGTTCTTCCTGAAAACCAAAAAAAGATGTTTTCTGGACAAGTCCATTAGCTTCTGATGTCTCAGTCTCTTAAGTCCAACCTACTCTTTGACAATGCAAATTTCCTCTCCACCATCTCTCAATCTCATCACTAAAAGTACAAAAAACCCCTCTGCTTAAAAAATTCCTTCTGTCTCCATACTCATCCATGCAAATACTCCTCTCACACAAATACATAGTTTTAACATCATTTATAAATCTATCTCACCCCCTTATTATTCACACACTTTTCTCTCCAATCACTATACACTATACATTTTTTCCTGTCTCCTATCCCTATTCTTTCCCCCTTATCTATCTCCTCCCATATCCATACCCTCACTTAACCCTCCTCCCCTCCCCCCATTTTTTTTTCTTCTCCGTTTCTCTCTCCATCCCTAGCAGCTATCTAAAGGTTATCCTGCCCCGCCAGTTCCCCTGGCCCACGCCATCCCTATGCTTCCCTCTGCTCAGAATATTGTGCCCGGAAGCCTCGTTCCCATCAATGGTAAGGGAGCTTACTCTAGTCGTACATGTATTAGCCTGTGTATTGCATAGATGTATAAATAGCACTAGATCGCTTCGTGACGTCACAGCGTGGCGGAACTTAAACTTGAATGTTAGTGCTATTTATAGATCCATGGTGTATTGTTACCTCCATTAGGACTGTGGTTTCACTTAGAGTTATTCCGCTTTGTCAAAAGGCTTGGGTCGTTTTCAACAAGCACAGACGTCTCTCTGAGCGCCATTTTGTAGGAAATGTTTCCTTGTATAAACATTTTGCGCGCTTTATAATCTCTTTCTGGCTAGATCTACCCCTTCATCCAGCATTATCCATTTATCTGCGCGCTCTATATATTTCCTTGGTGAATAACTAAAGCTTAAAACAAAGCTATATAACGCTTGGTGAAACCATAATCCATATATATAAACTGCAAATTATTCTCTATATGATGATATTTTGGTCATTAGTATATGTATGAGTTACCACTATTTTTTTTTTGAAATGCCTTGCTGCTGACGCTGCTATACTTCGTGGCTGTTAAACTACTTACTATACTTACTAACGTTAGTTAGGCGGGTTGCTTCCATCGGCTCTCAGAGGAAAAGACATTACTAGTTACGCCTGTTGTACACTTTGTAGCAGAATTGTACCAGATTGTACTGGCTAGTAAAAAAAACTTCTCCTGGTGTGAGTTAGGTGTTGTTGTTGTTGTTTTGTTTTTGTTGTTTCTTTTGGGGGGGTTGTTTTTTTTTGTTGTTGTTTTTTTGTTGTTGTTGTTTGTTTGTTTGTTTTTTTTTTGGGGGGGGAGTATAATTCCTGTCTAGATCGATTAAATCTCAAAAGCATGAAATTCTCTCTGAGCACAGTTTTTAACCATCTGATTCTATCGAGAGTTGCCAACCTTAGCCCAAAAATAACGTATTTTTACTTAATTTGTACACCTTAAAGACTTCAAAGATCTGGACTCTTACAGGAACTCTCAAACCAAATGAAGATATTGCATTTTGCTTCGCAGTATAGTATCCCTTTTGGAGAGCCGATGTAAGGAAGCCGCGAATAAATTAAAAAATATATTTTAACAAGCCTCTAGATCTATTTACTCCTAGCTTTATGAGAATCATTTTGAAGAGAGACCATGGCATTAAATTCGAGCCTCCAAACAGACCGTCCAAAAAAGCTTTACAATTTTAGCCATAAAATCCTAATTTAGTATGTGCGTGCATACGCTTTTGTGGCCAACCGTTGGCGAGTCTCCTATCTCGTATAGGATTTTAAAGTGATGTTTTCTTAGCATCCCTCAGCAGATTCAAGAAAGGGCATTGAATTGTCGTTTCCTAGGTACCAAATGTTTATTTATGAATTTCAAGTTAAAATTTTGGCCAAAGCTATGGATACCTATATCAATCATATTTTAACTTTAATATTTAAACAGCACGGATAAAGGAAAAGTCAATTTGGGCTACCTTGACTGCCATATTCTCTCTTCTCTTCAAATTCATTTTGTTGAATGTGTATGAGCGCGGGCGTGTGTGGGTGTGTGGGTGTGTGTGTTTCCCCACTGTTGTTGATTATCTCCCCTTTTTAGTTGTCCACTGTGTAGTTGAGTCTTTACCGTGGATATTGATGTGTGGTTATTTCCCCTTGCCTACAACTAACATTGGAATGATCTCTCAGCTGACTGCGAAATTTGCATCTGACTTTGTTTTCTTTTGATGTTTTTTTTTCCTCTTGTCTTACCTTGGTGATATTTTTTAGAATTAAGAGGTTTGAAAGGTACTTTTTAGGGGGTACTCAAGATTTTTAAAGGTTAAAAAAACATCGAAATAACAATTATCTGTAATTTATTTTTTTATTTTTTTTATAAATTTTCAGATGATATCTGGATAAAATACACCTAAAGCAGAGTCTGTTTTTTTTACATTTAGTATCACATTTGACTTTTTAAAAATCGTATTTTGCAGGGTATACTAGTAATTTCTACAAATATGGGATCGATTTAACAAAAAGAGAACATTTTAAAGTAAATGCGCAGAGAATGTGGAGATACTGCTCCTTGCCAAACATGGGAAAACGTTAAAGTAATAGAACCATCATGTTGTCACACCACCATATTTATCCTGTGAATTTAAGATGTTTTTCGGTCACATTCTCCTTTGCTATAGGACTTCCAAACAAAAGATATTTTTTGTTATAGAACTTCCAAAAAAGATATTATTTGTTATAGAACTTCCAAAAAAGATATTATTTGTTATAGAACTTCCAAAAAAGATATTATTTGCTATAGAACTTCCAAAAAGATATTGCTAAGCAAATCAGAGACTCAGGAAAGACGACCAAAGAGACAAAAAGAGGACGCATGTAATTATATGAAATTGAAACTTTACAGATGACGTTCAACTTAAACCTTTAGTAAACATATTAATTTCCTTTTCGACATTTTTGTTCTGTGTTCATTCATTGCGATCAACTGATTTTAGAAGCCCCTGTCTTTCAAACATTGCTATTACAGATAGATTCAACCATCTACCTCGGCTGATAGACCATGATTGGCAGTCGTTCCACGGTTATCAAAGTTAGCAAAGTTTCTTCTTTACCTTGTTTAGTCCAATTTCTTTTGTGCATCTATTACAATACATGTGTTAAGGAGAGGCACAAAATAGTATAAAGGAGTAAGAAGAGGCGGAGGAAGAAGAAGAGGCGGAGATGGAGGATAATTAGAATAAGGGTACATGGAAATTGGAAAAGACCAAAATGGCGTATTCTTCAGTATAATTTTTTTTTTTTTTTAGAGTTATATTTTTCATTTCTTTCTTTTTCAGTACCAAACGATACACAAATTAATCTTATCAATGTATTATATGTATCTTAGTCTGTTTTATTTAACCTGCCTGCTGTTTAGTGTTACAGCCACCCATCTAAACTTGATTGATTGCCTTATTATTTTGTCTTGCATTGTTTCACCCCATAGAAGTTGATACCTACTTGTATAGTGTTGTAACTCTCTCTCTCTATCTATCTCTCTCTCTCTCTCTCTCTCTCTCTCTCTCTCTCTCTCTCTCTCTCTCTCTCTTCCTTCATCTATCTATCTATCTATATCTCCTTTGCTCCCTCTCTCTCTCTCTCTCTCTCTCTCTCTCTTTCTCTCTCTCTCCCCCTCTCCTTCTCTCCTTGTCCTCTCGTGCCTGCCTTTTGTCTACGCGTTCACTGCAAATCGCAGCTGGTCTCAGGCTGGGCTCAAATCCTCAATTTTAATATCACATCACATGATCGTCAAACCAAAACAAGCCCGCCCGTGACTATCGGGCTCCAACTACCTCATTGTCCTGGGAGCCCAGCCTGAGACGGGCTAAAATTTTGCCGTGGACACGCCGTCTTTAGAATGCTCTCAAACATAGATCTATAAATAGCATTTGATATTTATAGATTTATATCTATAAATAGCATTAGCTATTTATAGATCTATGCTCTCAAACCACCTACGTTAGCCCCTACAGTGAGCCCACTCCTCCCCCCTTGCAAGTGACCTACTAACCAGTGTGTTCGATTGTTTGTCTGCTCTTCTGTAGGTCTAGGCCCCGCCGCTCTCCCCGCCCTGGGTCCCCCTTTAGGCGCCGCCTTGGGGCCGCCCCTGTGGTCTGGTCATTTGCCCCATCCACCTCCTCACCAACAACAACCACAACCACCTCATTGCCTCAGTAAGACCAAGTGACGTCGCTGTTGTAAATTGTGTATCTACTGTAGATCCTTTTGTGTTTGGTTGACCAAAGTTGTCAGCTCGGTTGTAGAATGTTCTAACTCATTTCTGAAACACTCGAAATATTAAGTATTTCAGAAAAGAGATAGGTTATTGTATAACTTGAGGTGACCAAAGTGTACAATGTCCTAACTCATTTCTGAAACACTCGAAATATTAAGTATTTCAGAAAAGAGATAGGTTATTGTATAACTTGAGGTGACCAAAGTGCTGCTGCTGGTATGGGATGAATCTTTAGGCAAATAAAACAGAAAATATAAATTGGAGCCCGTTTCCATTTTCTCGGCATGCGTCAACTTTTCATAATTTAACTCCATAATTTCATAATTAAATTCCATGTTTCCGATGTGCGTCAAATTTCATCATTATTTTAGGGCTCGTTTCCATGCTACAGTTATGCGCCATTTTTCAACAGTTAGGGATCTCTCCCATGCTCCCGTCGCGCATAATTTTTTGTAAATTAGGACCCATTTCCATTTTCCCGGCTGAGCATCAAATTTTCATCATCTAGAGCTAGATTTTATGATCTTCGGCCGCCTTTTTCACGATTGCGTGTGTCAGTGACACTAAAATGTGCACTGTTCAAACAGACCTACTGGTGCCCCCGCTCGTGTCTCTGTGTGGCAACTCATAAAATTGACAGATGTTAGTCTTGGGGTATACAGTATATATAACCTCGAAATAGTTGCTAACGGTGGGCGTTAAAAAACCAACAAATCATCAAATAACCAAACAATCGTCAGTCATGTAAACGCACCCTTAAGCTTTGCGCTTAGAACTATAGTATTCATGTTTTAGAATGGGTTTAACATCTTAAACATCAAACAGCATAGTATGCTCAACAAAACCCTACCTTTCGTCAGTCATGGGTAGGCACCCTTCAATTTCATATTTAATATGTTTTATCTATTATATCAATATTTAAAACTAGGTTTATTGTCTTAGTATGCAAACAGCAGACTTAGCTCAAGTTGGCGTCATGCGGGTTACAGACAGCGAATGATTCCCCTATGCTAGCCGCAGCTTGGTCACTAGACAAGCACATTGTATGGAATATGCATTATATAGTTGTGTTAATTTCCTTGTATTGTCATTTCTTCTTTTTTTTTAACCTTTATTATTTGTTTTGATTTAAACTCTTCCTTTAGTAAAGCAGGGATGATTTAATATCAGAATATGTAGTTTTATAATAATTATTTGTGTACTTATATGTCAGTGACTCTGTTATCAATCATCATCTTTTTATTTCTATTGGTCTTCTTTACTTTTATGTCGTTTTCACCTTTTTTATCAAAGATTCTATTAAAGATATCAATACTCTTTATTATGAGAATATTTTCCTTCTTCTGTTTGTCTTCTCTTTTTCTTTCGAATTTAAACTTTATCTACGTATCGATCTCTTTTATAAAGCCGACCCCCACCCCCCTTCCCCCCTTAAGTTTTACTTTTCTTTACCTCGTGATCAGCAATACAGACCTTTCTTTTATCTGTCGCTGTTATATTATTTTATCTCTATTTCTTTTTTTTTAGCCTTGGGACGTACCTCTGTCATTTGAGCATATTAATACATCGTCACCTCGGTTGTTAAATGTTCTATTTCATTTTTAAAACACTAAAGATTTAAAGTATTTTGAAAATGCGAAAGGTCTTCATAAAACTGAGGTGAATGCTTACTTTAAAGTTAAAAATTATCAAAATAGGTTGGAAAAGGGATGCATTGATGTCAAGAAAGTTACAGCTTAAAACGTATAAGAAATGTCTCTTGTACATTTATTACAAGGGAATTCTTTTCGGTAGCTTTTTTTTCTTCAGTTTTTTTTCGATGTTTCTTCAAGCTACAAGAACCCTTTAAATGTATTGCTACCGTCGAATCATGTTGTTTGACCTATTAATTTGCATGGACCTCGTCTGCCCAAAGCTTTTCAGAGTTACTCCCCTTTCGTTTTTCTTCTTTATTTCCCGCCATTATAAGTATCACTAACATTAATCCATGCACGTCGCAATAATTATTATCATTTCATAGATATAATTATCTCTAACTTATGACATAGTGCACCTTTGAGCTAAATGTATGAAAATCCTTGGGTAACTGCTTTTTTCCGATAATAGATGCAGTTAAAATAACAAAGAATGGGAGGGAAAAAAGGGTACCCCCTGATGTAGGAAAGAAAATACAATGTGTATAGTTTGCTACGTGTCATTGTCGTTGTTTTTTTACTTTATTTGCTAGAATGTCAGAGGTGCGATTCCCATTCTAAAAATAGTACCTTTTATACTTTTTCTGTTCTTTCTTTTCTTTTATCCTAAGAGAATAGTATGTTAATCACCGTAAGATCGTTATGGTCTTTCTTTCTGTCTCTTTATGTAGTTATCTATTTTTAATCTATGTGTGTATATGTATTTGTTTCTGATTACGAGTCTCCCTACCTGATTTTTTCTTCATGTCAACATTACTCCCGCACTTGGTTAGATTTACATTGAATGCTTTTTTTCTTCGATAAAGCCTATACGATTATCAAGAGAATTTTTTAACACAATGTTTCCTCTTCTTCCATCTCCGCCCCTCTTCATACCTTCCTTTCCTCATCCTTTTCGTGCTCACAATCTATTCTTTCTTTCTTTCTCCCTCCTTCCCATTCCTTCTTCTACCCCTCCCTTTCACTACACCTTCTTTTTCCCCTCTTTCTTTACCACACCCTCCGTCCCCCCCTCCTTTTTCACCATCCCTTCTGCTTCTATACCCCCCCCCCCTTCCTTCTCTTTCAACAAATCCTCCTTTTCCCTCCATCCCTCTTTTTTTCACCAAACCCTCCTTTTCCCTGTACTCTCCAAACTCCCGTACACTTCCGCTACTCTCCCCCTACCCTCTGCTCACCCCCTACGCCCTATTTTCCCCTAACCCCTACTTCCTTTACCCCCCTACTCTCCCCTACCCTTTCCCTACTCTCCCCCTACACTTTACCTACTCTCTCTACACTCCCCTACGCTCCCCCTACTCCCCCACCGCACCCCACCAGGTCTAGGCCCCAGCCTGCAGTACACGCCCCGCGCGGGCGCCCCCCACCCCGGCCCCCCACACCAGCAAGCCCTCCCGGCCCCGCCAGGGCCCCAGGCCCAGGAGATGAACATCCCTAACGATCTCATTGGCTGCATCATCGGCAGGGGCGGCCAGAAGATCAACGAGATTAGGTAAGGGGCCAGAGGCATCGTTATGAACACTGTGTGTAGGTGGTTTTAGAGGGGGGGGGGGTGATAATACTACGGATACAAGAGATGGTGGTTGTGTTGGTGGTGGTGGTGGTGGTGGATGATGATGATGATGATGATGATGATGATGATGATGATGATGATGATGATGATGATGATGATGATGATGATGATGATGAGGAGGAGGATGATGATGATGATGATGATGATGATGTGCCCGTCCACAATATAGCTTATATAGTGCTGATGTTGGACGTTAAAACCAACTCAACTCAACTCGACTTCTGACCACCATGTCCTAACTGGATTGACCTTTCCCTCCCCACAGGCAAGTGTCCGGCGCGACCATCAAGATTTCCAACGCTGAGGACGGCTCTTCCGACAGAAAAGTGACCATCACCGGTCCCCCAGAATGCATCGGCCTGGCGCAGTACCTGATCAGCACAAGGTTGGTGCAACAGTCTTGCTTCATTTGCCCAATTCAGTACAGATGAATGAACCTCTCCTTGCAGGAACCCAAAGAGCGTCGAGAGTCCATACTGGAAAACAACACTGCTACCTGCGAGCGACTAAACTGGCAACGAAACGAACACGCAGCTGATGGGGTTTTTTATATATTTATTTATTTTGGGGACGAGGGGTTAATTATTTAAGAATAATGTTATTTAAACGATCCTGTCTGAGATTATGTGATCAGTTGTTTGTTGTTTTTGTTTTTGTGGTTTGTGTTTGGTTTTTAGTTTTGACATGGTGAACTGTGTTCATTACTTAAGATTTTTTGTTTAGTTGATTCTTTTTTGGGTTTCTTTGTTTGTGCTTTTTGTTTTCTATTTTTATTATTTATGTTGGGTTTGATTTTTAGTATCTTGCTTTAAGTATGATCCAGGTTGTGAGAATACTGTTAGTGATGAAGGCTTTCATCGAAGTAGACGCTAAATAACATAAGTCAAGTTTAGAGCGCAACGTCGTCTGGATTTCTGTCAATCTACAGCAGTGACCATCCATAACTCCACCAGAAGGCCTGGTTTTCCATCCAAAGATATTTTACATGTTAACCCTGCAATTCACTAGCGGTTGATCATGTAATACAGTGAGATTTTATAATACTTTTAAAGTTGAGTGGTTTTAATTTTATCAAATTTTTTCACTGTGAGTTTTTTTTTTTACCATGATACCTCACAAAAGTATCTTTGGTGGGCGATTTGAGTTACTCGTGGAGAAAAAGGACGCCTTAAGGGGAGGGGGTATAGTGGGATGTATCAAATAGACTGCTTAAGGGGGGGGGGGGCGGGAATAAAGGCACACATATACGATATACGTGTAGGCCTACATGAGCTGACCGTCGCAAAGTTGTACCTGTTTCATAACTGCAGCAGGGTATTGCTGACTTTTTTGTTCAAGCTCGTTTTTTTAATCGAACCTGTATGGAGAAAGATTGCCCATGAAAGATAAAGCCGTTTTTCCGCCATGAGATTAATGTGTTCGTAAAAAGATGAAGTTCATCTACTCAGCTCAAGATCTGTGCAATTTCTCTGAACTGAATAATACTCTATTATATAATATATACTTCAAAAAATTGAAATATAATTTATGCTAATTTGCAAGATTTTGCCTGGACAGAGGGTTAGGTGTGTGTTGTCAGACTTTATATTTATATACATGTATTTTTCTTATATATTCTAATGGATAAACATTCTATGTTAACTCTAAATTTTCAAAGCTCATTTTTCTTCCTCTTTTAAGGCTAAAAATTTAGCTTAATAATTATGTACATACAGTTTAATTACTGGTGGTTCTTGTAGACTTTGCTATGCTCAGTCTTACGAAAAAGAAAATAACACTTATATTCACACTACGATAAAGTTAATTTGAGGGAATTTTGGGAGAGTAATTTAAACACAGAGGTGGGGGGGAGGCAGGGGGGGGAGAAATTTAAAGATAAGATTATATGTTTTTGTTTTGTTTTGTTTTTCAATACTAGTAAAACTTCTGGGGGGTTTTCGATTACTAAAGTATGTCCTCTTGTGTGGTTTGCCTAGTTTGTGTGTATGTGTGAGGGGGGGGGAGGATGGGGGGTCAAGTCAGTCATGTGACATCTTAGGGGGGGGGTCAAGTCAGTCATGTGACATCTTATCTGTGACTCAAATTAACAATTTCTCGGTGAACGAATGCCCTAGGTCTTCTGATATAGATTTATATCATTCTAACGCTAAGTCCTGTCTATAAACTATCAGATTTCCAGTTTTCTTCTATCTATCTCTCTATCTATCTATCTATCTATCTATCTATCTATCTATCTATCTATCTATCTATCTATCTATCTATCTATCTATCTATCTATCTATCTATCTATCTATCTATCTATCTATCTATCTATCTATCTCAAACTAATTATTTGTTTATTTTCTCCGGTCGCATGGTTGTTTTACAAACTGATATCAAACTCATATAAGTGGGTATGACTGTTTCGTTCGTAAAAATGTCCCCTTGGATTTTTGTTTTTATTTGCGCTTTGTGATGATGATTTTAGAGGGGGGGGGGGGGGGCGAATAGGGGTTTTCGTATTTTCGTATTCAATATTGCATATGCAATGAAATTTTTTAAATTATATACTTTTTGTAGTTTAAAATTCTCATGCTCATATTTTCAATACCACAATGAAGCTAGTTGACACAGAGTAGGGGAGACAAAATCCCCTACAATTTCACTGGCCGCCACTTGTAAATACGTGTACATACTGTGCTGTGTTGAGTTTTGATTTTTTCCGATTTCGCTTTGCTAATGAGTGTCTATGACAATATTTGATAATGATCATCATTGTTTTTAATCGAATAACATCTATATTAGATAATACATGTATAACAATTGTTAGCCGATAAAGAGCTCATCTAGTCTTGTATCTGAAGGTTTGTGGTCGCTTCCAATACAAATATTAATTTTAATATTATGGTCGTATTTTTACAACTTATAATGTTTTAATCATTATCAATATTTAACAAAGGGGCGGTCGAATTGTGATAACTACACGAATAACTTTTGTTCGTCTTGCTTGCGCATAATGGCTGACGTCTGATGATGATGACTATATATACTGTTTGAGTGATGTCTTGTAAGGTTATTGGGTTTTTTTATAACTGAAACATGAAACAAAGATTCAGAAATAACGTCTCTATGGTGCGGTTTGTGGCACGCTATATCTACATTTTATCTTGTGGTTACCCTCCCATACCCCCCCCCTTAGTATATAACCTATACAAATATAGTGCTGATGTTGGACGTTAAACCAACTCAACAACCATACCCCCCCCTTTTTTTCCACAAACGATTTGTAGGCATGCCAACCTTCAGTAGTTTAGACGTTTCCTCGAATTATTTAATAGGTAGCATCAAGTGCATCAACTTTACATTTTAATTGGCAAGAAATTTAGTATTGGCCTAGAAGTACACTTTGGTATCAAGATATCTTATAGATTGTACAAAAACTGTTAATGTTATAGCTGAGTGTTGTTGTTGTTGTTGTTGTTGTTGTTGTTGTTGTTGTTGTTTCTGTTGTTTTTTTGTTTGTTGCTGCTGGGTAAAATTTAGAAATATAGCTAGTCTGGTGTTTATAAACGTAAAAAGAACTTCAGATGATCGTAAGTCGTAAAATGCCTAGGAAGGACTCTACGCATCTAATTAATATTGGCTAGAGTTGGATAAACACATCGACTTATCTGCCTGTAGCAGCATCACTGTCAGTCCTGGTAAAAGGGCCTATACAGCTCTGCCAGTATGTAGCTTGCCGTAGATCTAATATTCTCTGGGGCTCAGAGAAAGGTGGTCTGTATACCTGACTCTCCTGTTGGAATTAAAGTCAAGAATAAATACCCAACTCATGTAACGTCATGCTAAGCTTTGTGTGAACACTCTATTGTTTCTTGTTATGCATCTAGATCTACTCGGTTATATCGAACTCTGATAAAAGCGCTTCTCCCTTTAAACGTAGAAAACGTGTTATCCCATACACACTTTAAGTGATCCCACGAAATCGTAAACTAACATGATTGTTCCAATGAACAACAGTTTGGTAATGTCTTTGCTGTTCTAAAATAATAAGTACATTCCATAAGAAGTTGAGAACATACATTTTTAGAAATAAAAGACAACTCTTCCTTACAGAATGATCGCCCGCTTGATGAATAGGACAGTAGAATTGCTTGCCCTTTAATTTTCCTCTACAAAAAATTTATTGAAATGTAAAAATATGCAATTATGTATACTGTCAGTGACAGAATATATTAAACATTTAAGTGTTTAGTTCAAAATGACATTCTTTTAATTTGGCATTTTTGATTTCGTAAAAAAATTTATTTCCACTTTTTTCTGTGATCAGATCTAGATCGAATTCGTGCCTTCTTTTTCGCGCCCAAAAAAAAGAAAGAAAATTTCTATCCATATGATTGCTCGTTTGCAATGTCAATTTCATATTCAGTATCATGATCAGGTTCTTTTCAGTTCTGTTAAAAATAGTCCATCCTTCACAATGTAAACGTACTGAGATGTTATGCAATATCGTAAACTGCATCAAAAATATGTTCTAAGTAACAAACCAAACTATGAACCGACTTTCCTTGTAAAATGTATCAAATTTTTCAAAGATCCTATAGATTTGTTGATGTTCTATTCTGAGAGTTTTAGGTTTGGGATTCGAGATGAAAATCTTTCCGAAAATCTAAGTAATAGAACGGGTATCAATAAATATGTTTTTGTAGGACGACGTATATAATCTTATTTCTCGTCTTGTCTTTCGCCACTTCTTCGTAATTTTTATAGTTATTACTCTTTTGAATTGAAACTTTCAAAAACGTTAAAAAATGAAACTAATGACGATAAACAATCAACAGAAAAACCACAAGATAAAATGTAGCCTAGGTATTTTTGTTTGTTTATATATTGCGTTAACTAACATACAATGCCTTCGTAATCCGTAATTCGGCATTTGTCGACAACTATTTATTATTTTCTACACAATTTATAAAGTAATATGCACTATAAACCCTTTATTGAGTATAAAATATAAATTTTACACTATTTGCGACTTAAATACACCTCGTGATTTTTCTATTTACATTTGGTGGGTGAAAAGGTCACAAATATAAGATCAGTTATGAAGTTATAACGGTGATTTTTTGTAAAACTTTATAATCCTTTCATCAATTCGAAATTCGAATAGAATGTTTTTTGTTTTATATAAGATATTACTATAACCATCTGAAAGATTACCAAACATCAACATCAACAGCAGCAACATTAGTTTCATCATCGTCATCACCATTATCATTATCATTATCATCATCATCATCATCATCAGCAGCAGCAGCACTATCATTATCCCATATAGATCTGCATCATCATCGACAGCTGCTACCGTTGTCACCAAAATCACTACTATGGTCATCTTGACTATTTTCTCCATCCATATTATATAGACATCATCTTATCTACTGGTTTTTTTTCATTGGTCATCTTTACCAGAATAGCTTACATTGTATGCAATAAATTAATACAAAAATATTTATTTGATTGCATAACTTTTTCATAAGATTGCATTTAGCTATCGTATGTTATATTTTATTTTTAAAATAGCATAATTGAACCAGGTTGTCAAAAATGCTCCGGCAAATACGACGATAGTGATGTTGATAATTACCGAAAATTTCAATCAAATTAATTTAATGATTATGACGAGTAGAAGAAATTTAAGTCACTGTTCATACTTGCACCATGACTAAACCAAAGATTGAAGAAATGAAACTATATCAGCATAATATATCTTTATCTGTAGTGTGAATGTACCTATACATGTGTATGCGTGTTGCCTAATGGCTCTAAAGTCTATGGTCAAATAATGCTCACAATATTTTAATTCGGATCTCTTCTATGTTAGTCTGTATGGTTTATCTTTGTCTATATGCACCTTTTTTCGTCTCTCTCTCTGTCTCTGTCTCTGTCTCTCTGTCTGTCTCTCTCTCTCTCTCTCTCTCTCTCTCTACTCTCTCATATCTATCTATCACTAAACCACATTATTGTATTTGAGTATTTTTAGTTTTCGGTTTGGGTGATTGTTTCTATATCAGTGTCTACCATTCTGGGCGATTCGCTTCGCCATCTAGATCTTCGTCTCGATTTGTGCCTTCAACGGTGGCATGAATCCCAGTTAAAGTGAATATTCGTTTAGCTCTTTTCAAACCAAAGCTCAATTGTGGTTCTTTTAGAGCCAGTCGACCTTCGTCGAAATGGCGTATTATTTTGTTTGCAGCTTAAATCACTAGCTAAAATTGAACACTTATAGGCTAGGTTGGTCACTAGCTTTAGTCCTCTCTAACTTAAGGTCTGGATTCTGGAAATACAACGTTCGATTCTTCTCCATGTATTGTCTGCATCTTAATTTCGTAATCATGAGCAGCGCTATTTCAAAGCTCGCAAGCGATGATCTACATAATGTAAGCGACGCCGGAGAGCTCCGAGCGAGAAGTGAAACTAGCCAAGGGCTCGCTCACAACAATGAAAACATAGATCTAATTCTGTCGTAGCTGCAGTGAGAATGACCAATCTTGCTTGACTAAATAAGTTCTTACACAGGCTGTGAAAATTTCCAAATTAGGCATAGTTGAAAAAAATTGAAACCGTAATGTTGTTGTTTGCTTTAAGTAAAACAATGTACCAAAACCTAACAAGATTAAATGAGTAGAGATCATCAAATTGTCGATAACCAGTATTGTAAAAGACGACTGATTTTCGTGGCAGCGCGGAGATTGTCAGACGTTAGTTTTGGGGTACCGTATTTCCGCAATCCTACAGTCTAGTTCATGGGTTTTAGTGTTAAGAAAATTAAGAAATTAAAGCAAAGAGGCATAATTCATCGTTCTATAATAATGCTTATTTTTATTTGGTTTTTGTTTGTTTTTTTTTGTTTTGTTTTTTGTTTTTTTTTTGTTGTTTTTTGTTTTGTTTTTTTTTTTGGGGGGGGGTGTTTTTTTTTTGTTTTTGGTTTGTTTGTGAGCGACCGCAGCCCTCCAGCTAAGCTTTCATCTCTCGTTTGGGCTCAAACCTCAATGGTGACACTCTGTTTTAACAATAGTTTGTTAATGGAGATTGTGTTAAAATCCTTGGAGATTGTCTTAAAAGCCTGGGAGATTGTGTTAAAATCTTGCTTTAATTAGAATGTTAGAGTGTGTCTAATGTTGTTTTTGTATTGTTTTTCGTGTTTGTTGATTGTTTGTTGTGTTTTTGCAACGGAGATCTCATTAGGGTATGACTTTAAAAAGTATACAAAGATATAATTACACTAATCATATATACATGTATCATTTTTTTAAACTAGACTGATCATGTTTACCTTTAGCCAAAGTTTTATTGCATAAATTTTATATGATATGAAACAATATTGTGTACATTGTGTGCATGCTCTTTCTATGTTTGATTGTTATTATATTTATCATGATTTTTTGGCGTTGCAGTTTGATTGTGCTTTAGTTTTATTATTATTATTATTATTATTATTATTATTATTATTATTATTATTATTATTATTATTATTATTATTATTATTATTATTATTATTATTATTATTATTATTATTATTATTTACAAAAAAAACTGTTGCATTTAAACAATTTTAACAATTTTTTTAAATGAAATAAAATTGAAAACCAAAGTGCGTTTGGTAGCTCGGTGTTGTCTATTATATTGTGTCCCGAGACGAAGTAACTTCCGTTTGATGTGGTCCCGGGTTTTGGTCTTTTTTCTCCTCTGTTTATTCCGGTTGTTCCTTGCATGGTCTAGAGTTCTCCTCTCGTTTTTTATTGTCCGTGAAGGTCTAGAGAAGTTACAGCTTACGATAGCGCCCGCTCGAATGGTGGCTACATGATCGACTTTAAAACATGACTCTTACCATCTCGTCATTTTGTTATGTTTTCTTCTTTAGGTGGAAACCAATTTCTCGCCACGTACATCCATACGTTGTTTGTCATCAATTCTTCCTCTTCTTCAAACGTTTTGAATTTTTCTTTTGTTTCTTTCTTTGTTTTTTTATTTATTTTTTTTTGGCGCGTGTATAAAAAAAAAATTAATCGTAACACTAGTTATGGTGAAATCAACAGAACAGTAATTTTGTGGTTCTACTGTATTTTTATTTTATATCTTATTTTCTGTTTTCTCTCCATCTTTGGCGGCGGATTTCTCAGACTGTGGCTGAGGTACAGTTGTCTGTCGTAGTTCTATTTCCAGCATGAACATGGCGCTTTTCAATCCCTCCTGCCTTCCATGTGGGAAATGCAAAAAATTGCAACAACAAAACAAATTAAAAAAAAACGAAACAAACATTTAAAAAAATAATCAGAAGACTAAAACTAAAACTAGCTGAATTCTTGACATCTGTGAAATGTATAATAAACATAACGACATTTAACTTAAGAATAGATGATACAGAACAAGCAATTGTAATAAACATGTAAGATGTGTCGCCTCGACATCTCGAATTATTGTTTGTTTATGGAGAGAGTATCTTGTATAAATACGACTATGTTCTAAGCTTGCTGCAGGAAAATTTGTAAAGAGAAACATTGAAAGTGCAAGAGGAGGACAAGGAAAGTGGTGCAAAACGAAAGTATAATCGTAGTGGAGAAAGACATGGGTCGTTATTGACATGAAAGATCGTCTGATTCTTGAGTTTGGGTGAAATATGGCGCGAATTTAGTCGGCAGCTGATATCGTCCAATCAAAAGCTGTTTCCATATGCGTTGGTCGAATCAGAGATCTCAATGCAATCTCAGTTAGCTATGATTTGTCTTTGGGCTAATTTCACTGGCCAATTGCTCAATTTTTAACTGCTAAATACTATCAATGTGATCTCTATTGTTGTACTGCTGTGCACGCAGAATGTAAATACACCAACTAGAGCAGCAATGTTTTCTCTATAAGATATACTATAATGTTATGATTATTATATGTTGTATAGCTGTACTTGTATTTTACATTGTGTGAAGCTCGATGTTTATTGGTTGGGGCATTTCTTGTGATATTACGGTGAATAATTGTGTTGTGGATTTCTTGGTCCAGGCGCAATTGACGAAGACTATGGTGGATACTGTGACATATTGTATATACTTTTAAGAGTAAAATGATAATAGCGATGGTGCTAAAGGTATTGATGATGATGATGATGGTGATAATGATGATGATGATGATGATGATGATGATGATGATGATCGATGATGATGATGATGATGATGATGAATGATGATGATGATGATGATGATGATGATGA
>RQTK01000294.1:307775-365232 GCA_003991915.1 Elysia chlorotica
GATGATGATGATGATGATGATGATGATGATGATGATGATGATGATGATGATGATGATGATGATGATGTGATGATGATGATGATGATGATGATTAACAAGGAAAAGAGAGTGATGAACAGTATGTTACAGTTGTGTGTAGATTAATAAAGTGTATGGTACTGTAATAATTACTCAGAGAGAATTGCAGTATTCATTGTATTGATTTTAATGCTTGTGTCAATAAAATAATTAATGACAGAAAATGGTGCAAATAATTACGATGATATTCAATACAACACCTCATCCGTGCTGCTATGGAAAGACTAACAGGGTTGGTTATTTGACAACGAGAGTTTCTGTCTCTGAATAGAAACATATGTGATCGCATTTTAACTTCAAAATAGTTGAAAAAGATATTTCATCGGCCGGAAACTGAAAATTGATGCTTGATTGTTGTTGTTTTTTTCGATCCGTATGTTATGGATTTAAACTATTTTTCCTCAGGAAGAGAAAGGAAACATGCGAAAACTTCAGCTTGACAAATTTTTTTGCTAATTCTTTAATGTGTATATTTTATATTTTTTATTATTATTATTGTTATTATTATTATTTTTTTTTATTATCATAATCATCGTCATCATTATTATAATTATTATTTAGTCAGTTTTATTTTAAAATGGGTATGTAAGTTTATTTGAAGGCATTTACGTTGGCTACTAAACAAACCATCTCCATGCAATAGTTCTGATTTTAGTGATTGCTTATTATTGGCTATATTACATTGTCTATTTTTACTACATGCAATTGTTTTGCATTTTTTATACTTAGCTTGTCAAATTGCTATGTATGTACGCAATATTTATGTAAATGTGTCTCAAGTTATGAAGATTTAATCTTAGTAAAGTTTATCTTGTTGGTTTTTCTTTTTCTCTTTACTCTGCATTCTAGCAACCAAAGACAGATATTATTGCTATTTTATTTCGCTGCTTTTATTAAATATGTATGATGATATTTTTTAATTTTGCACATAATTATTTTGGTCCAATAGGGCCAGTAGCAACAGTCTTGAGTGACCAAAACTGTTTTCTACGAATTATTATAATCGGGTCTATTCAAGGCCTGATGGATAACTCCAACTTGCTGATTAATGCTGTTGTTCTTGAGATTTATCTCCCCTTTATAGGCAATAGTGCAAAAAACGGTCTCGGTGTAGGCAGAACCGATTGCCCTTCTAACTCCAGGGGTGGGTATAGTAGGGGTGATTCTCCCTTACTTATTGTTCTCCCCTTGCACCGCTTTTGGCGTTGAATCTCTATCTTTCTCCACCCGGTTATCGCCCTTTGAATTACTTCCCCCTCCTCCTCCTCTCTACTCCCTCCTTCATACCTTTATTTTGTTGATCTGGCCGCAACCTCTTAGTGTTGTAACGCTTTGATATTTCTCAGAGACGTGTGTGTATACAAACCCTCGCTCTTTCCCCTCATTATCATTTTTTTTTTTTTTTTTTTTTTTTTTTTTTTTTTTTTTACAAATCGGTAAACGCGTTGAAAAAGCTCAAGTAATGAATATTAATACAACACATCATTAATCCAACCAAACTAGATTGTCGCCCTTTGCAAAGTTTTACGTCATGAGTTTTTTGTCGCTTCGTCTCCTCTCTTTTGCCCCTTTCGTTCATCAACTATTTATCTGGTTCTCCCGCCAATCTTTAGCATTTCTTCGTAACTAATATCCTCCCTCCTTTTTCATCTTTTAATATTTTTTTTTCGTTCGTTCGAAAGCCTTCACTCACAATTGCATGTCTTTGCAAGTATTATCATTATTATTTGCAAAATTATTATTCATTATTTATAGAATCCTTCTGCATAGTCTCCTGCCAAACCCTTAGTTTTATCTATCTATCTATCTATCTATCTATCTATCTATCTATCTATCTATCTATCTATCTATCTATCTATCTATCTATATATCCCTATGTGCTTATCTTTCTCGTTATCCCTCTCCTTATCTCTTTCCCTTTCTCTTTCTCTCTTTATCTATTTATGCATCTTTCTATCTATCGATCTATCTATCTATCTATCTATCTATCTATTTATCTATCTATCAATATACAGTCAATTTATTATTATTATTATTTTACTGTTTATTTCTTTTTTCATTAGTTCACATAACTATCATCTACTTACTTCTTACCAACCTGCCTACATTTCTGTCTGTTTAACAATGTAAATTTTGCACCCTCACAAAAAATCTTTTACGCCTTAGTTCTTTGATGATAATACAGTATGTGTGTCTCTCCTGTCGTTGATATTTCAGTATTATACTTAGCTCACCCATCCATTTTAACCTAACAACTCCCACCCCATTCACACACACATAGACACACAGCGTCAGAGTGTGATATTCATAGATTCAGCATCGTCTTCATACTGTTCCCTTCATCTCAGCGGTTTGTTTTCCCTGTTGAGTTCTTTTTTTCATTGTTTTGTTTCGTTTGTAAGCCATAGAACCTAAAAACTTTAACTACGTAGACCTCCATTCATTTTATTCCTTCAATATATTTGTATACTCGTTCCCATCAACACAATCCTATTGGCTGAGAAATTTGACGTTGGATTTGCCAAAACTAATCCACAATGGATGCAAATAACCATAATTATTTTTCTAGTCCTTTCTTTTGTATTATTTCTTGTTTTTGAATCGGACGCAAAAAGTATCCAACGTATTATTTATATACCTGGTATACAAAGGATGTTATTTCTTTTAGTTGACAATTGTTACTGTCTTCAAGGTATGTTTTTTTAGTTTCCCCATATTTAACAGAGTTCTTTGTTTCACGTCCCTGGTTGCTATTTAAATTTCATACTAGACTCAAATAACATGAGTTTTCATTTGGACCAATTATATGAATCAGTTGATTTTTTTTTATTTTTAGTCGTTGTATTGTTTGTTGTTTATTGTTTTTGTTTTGTTTTGTTTGTTTGATTGTTGTTGATTTCATTCATTTTATTTTTGCCAGGAAATATCAATGGTCCTGAAATTATTGTATGTTGCAAAGTTCCCATCTCACTCAAGATTTACGTCATCGGTCAAAATTCATAATAATAGCCAATTAGATGTCAGAGTTGCGGGTTTACTTCTTGGAGTTGCAACACCATCTTTTTTTTTCCTATTTGACAAGTGCGTATGAATACATTAAGTATACATGCACCTATATTCTTCGCACCTCACACTGTAGGGTTTTTTGTTGTTTTTTTCTGTCTCCTTGCCTCTGTGTCTAAACCATTTTTTTTAGTTCCAGTCAGATTTTAATGCTTTTTCTTCAAGGACCCTCCTGCGTGTCTCTTCTTTATAAAATGTCGTCATCTTTTCAAAGGTTCTTAGTCCCTTTTTATCATCACTCTTTCTCGTTGTTTTTTTTTCAAAAAGATTTCTCTGCCAGACAGATCTATCGGAAAGTTGACTTTTTCTTTTCGGATTTATAGGATCAAATTGAACAGTTACACATTGTTGGTTTCGAAATTTAAAAACGGCTGTTGTTGTGTTTTTTTTTTTCCTTTCCCCAAAGTAGTTCAATTGTTATATAAATGGTCCCTTCATCGTTTTACACAGTTTTGAAAAATCCAAACGTCTCTTTTTCTATACGTGTCACTTTTCGTCATATCTTGGGACATTCATCATTTTCTTTACTTCTCTGTTGGCCAATCATAAACGCACAACCGCGTGTAAAATTGTGAATCGCGAAGATATTTTGTCATTATTGTTCTTACGGGAGGTGGTGGAACTTCCAAGAATTCTCAATAAATAAAAACAGATTACGGCAATGCTAACAGAGAACTCGATCTCCCCCATTGAACCATTTCCAACGAGTCTTAACTCTAATACATAGAATCTAGTTATTAAAGTTCCAATTGCCTTAAGATTTGGCCGGAGTGGACTACTTTTTCTGATTATTATCCATACGTAGCTTGGCAAGTCGAAAGTGGCGCCAAGGGAGAGCAATGTGAAAGAGAGAACTGTCCCCCTGCTTGTCTGCCCCTGCCCTATGCCCCTACTCTCACTGCCAGCATTACCAAACAATCATTATTAACGCCGCATGATATCTGTCTTTGGTTGTTGGGATATTCGATATTTTTCCCTAATTCTTGTTTCGTTTTTTTTTCCCTCAATCCTCTGCATTTGACATTTGAATTTACTCTATTTTGTGGTTTGCCTTGGTTTATATTTCTCCCCAATGCTTAACGTGTATTTATAAATTGAAATTTTAAAATAGTATTTTTGTTTACGACTAAGGTTGATTTTGACATTAAATGTAAGCCAAGGTAGTTTTCTAATGCTATGACTGTTTAGTCTCTTTTAAGTCTTTTAGAATGAGAAAGTTTCATATTATTTGAGTTTGATATGGATATTCAGGGGCATTTTTCACAATTTATGTGTATTTTAAAGTGATAAAAGTCATATGTGTGTCTCTCTACTTGCATTATACGTTCTGAAAAATTAAGGTTTTTATAATTTTTTTATGAAACATGACCCTATATATACTTGATAGTTTTTGGGTTTATTTTTTAAGTGTGTTGCTTCTTTAGAAATCGCAGACGTGCACAAAATAAATACACCAACTAATCATATTCTTTCTCTCTTGCTCTCCACTTTCCCCCAAAACCCTCTTATTTCCTCAGTATGGAGTTACATAAAACCTTGACCTTGGACCCTGCGTCCTTGACACCTGTGTCATGTGTAGGCGGGCCATTACCTCCCATGCCGCCTCACCCAATGGCTATGACTATGGTTAAGCCACTCCCCCATCATCATCACCCGGGTGTAATGAACTTTGGCGGGATCAACGGTCTAAGCGGGATCAACGGTCTAAACGGGCTGAACGGTGTAAACATGGGCGCCATTAACGGAATCAACGGTCTATCCGGGATGCCAGGGTTTCCATCTTTCCTCGCTGATCCAGGGGCGTTAACTCAGAGTCCCCCTGGAGTAGCTCCCCCTTCTGTGGCTACGTCTATGGCCATCGCCATGCCGACTAGCAGCCCGTTGTCGCCAGGGGGCGCTAAGCAGCTCCAGACGAAGATGAGAGTGGGTCTCACCGCTACAACAGCGTTCAAGGCTGCAGAGAGACCGAAGTTTGCACCTTACTGATCCGCTAAGTGGGCTGGCTGGTTGCATGGCCAGCAGTGTTGTGTCGGTCCAAAAATAGTAAAACAGGGAAATATGTGGTAAGGTTAGCCGTTGTGTAAGGCATCAGTGCTGTGATTGGTCGATCACCGACAGGGTACAATATGTGATTCATTACTTGTTGGTTAATATATGGCCATCTTTGCTTGATTCTTCTTGTAGATTGCGGTTCTGAGAGCACACAATGCTGTGATTGAATAAAGTAAATTATAAATAGGTTAGGACTTTGTTTTGCTATAATTGCAATAATGTAATGTATGGATTTGTCTGTTATATTAGTCAGAGATGTTTTCCTAGCAATGTATTAGTTTTTAAATAAACATTACATTGTCGCGTGTATTAAACGTAGATATCTATGAATATATACATGACGTGGTTATACAAGCGCAATTTTCCCCTCTATTATTTTTCTCTACGATTTAAACAATGATTAATAGTTAACGTAGTGTTTTTACCTTAGGACTTTGAAAGTTTATGTTTTAAAGCATATCTATATATGTTTTAGATGGCGTTTATTTCTCTGTGTATATTTCCCCCTTTGCATGTTAACACAGTTACAACGCCTTAATGTTAAATGGAAAAGAATTTTAATGAAAAAGGTTGTGAGAACAGATAAACGTTTATAATAAATTTGATATTGCAATAATAATAATTATAAATATCTTGCTTGTAACTACCATAGAGATATTTTGAGTCCCATAGAATTAAAAACTGTCAAAGGTACAAGAAAAAAATTCTTTCATGTGAAACAGCCTTATTTGGAATACGGTTTTAAAGTTGGCAAGATGCTTAATTTCATTTTCTTATTTTAAGATATAAATTGTGTGCTTCTTTTCATGAAATTACCCTAGGTTTTATATCATCTTTTTTTTCTTCCTTCTTCAATTCCTGCTACATATTGTGTTTATCTCAATTTAGTTTTCAAGTTTTTATTTATTTCCTTCACACTGAAAAATTTCTTCAAGGAATCGATTATTATATCCTATATTTATTGAGTCACGGAGTACACTCTTCAATACAAATTGTCGCCTTTTGGTCAGAATGTATTTAAGAAATCAGATTAATCAATTTACAATTGAAGTTAGGAAATGTGTCTTAAGGATAGAAACACCAAAACTTTGATTAGAGTAACTGATGAACTCACTATATCTGCATGCCTGGATGCTCTACGTACTGAATCCTACTCTTCAAAACTGTGTTAAACCAAAAAGACATCTTGCTTTTAAATAAATTAGGATTTCTCTGTGGAAATATCCAGAGAATAAACAAATGTTATGATCAATTGTTTAGTTACTCTTGATAATAGTGTGCTAAAGGCAATCGTTAGCATATTTTCTAATCATATTTTTGTTTTGATTCATGTCCTGTGCCACAACCGCCAAAATAAATTAAGAACGTGCATGCTTTATATAAACCTTTAAACTTGCCTGTCATTTCAGTTTTCATCTTTGAGTGTTTTTTTTTCCTTGGTTTTGAACAAATACTCAAGCCACCTTTTTTTTTTTTTTTTTATAACTATATTTTTGTTGCCAAATTCAGCAGCAGCCTGCTGATTCCACGAAAGCATTATTAAATTTATTCATATACAGTCTACCTTTTTTTCAAGTATTACTATTTAACCAATTTAACCAAGATTTTTTTTCTAATTAGTGTAAATATTATCTTTCCTTACTTTTTTGTGTTAAGCTTTTTAATATTTTACTTTGAGTTGATGCTTTTGTTGTATTTCTTGTCTTGCCACTTTATTTTCCATTACTTGCATAAAGAAACATGTATACCCAAAGCAGTTTTGTTGAGACTGCGTTTATATTTTGACTAATCAATGTTATTTTGAATTTACTACTATCGTTTCTATTTGAAATCAGAAACAAAGTACATGTATGTTTAAATTTGAACTCTTAGAGCATTCACTAAAATAAAGTTCTTATTCCCACGTGATTTTATTCTAAAAAAATTATGTAGTCTCTAGTAAAGCAGAAAGACCGTTATTATTTCCCTCCTATTATCACCAAGTAGAGTTTTTAATTTTTTTTGGTCAAGGTACACTAGTCCTACTTAAACCTTTGTAAACCCATGGGCTCAGGCAAAGTTTTAAAAATAAATTAATTTATTTTATGATCTATTTCTTTGCCAATTTTCTAAATGCCTTTTTATCCACTTTTCACTTAAGTATAACTTAACATATATTTTTATTTCCTTTTAAATCATTGAAGGTGCAATACTTGTGCAGTGTGAAATATTACAAAATGTGTTCATAAGAAAAGTAATGTTGTAAATATAATATTATTGATGATGTTTAAATTTTGCTTTTATATTTGTAACCAAAACTGTCCGGGTTTTGGTGACCAAGGCACAGGCATCCCAAATACTTACAGTGTATCTATAGTCAATCTACTATAATATTTTATTATTTTCTTCTTAATGGATAATCATATTATGACTTTTAATGTTTACACTCTCTCTTTGGAAGCTGAAACACTTAATGTATAATAATACAGTTTAGAACGATGTTTTTATTGGGAAGGATTCTTATAATATTACAATGTTCCTGCAATGTTTGTGTCATATTCAGAATAGTTTTTCTTTTGTTTCATTTTAAGATCAGATCATTTATTCTTTTAGTTAGTATCATTGTTTGCTCACTATAAATATTATGAAAAGAGTCAGAGTAAATGTAAAGTTTTAACAAATTAATTTGGCGCCTACAGCAATCATTTATAATTGTTATTTTTGTCCATCATGATAGATTTATACGCTACTATTGCCAAAAAAAATTCCCTGTATTTTCCATTCTTCCACATCACCAAAGCCAATGATCTACCAAAAGCTTTGGGACGAATATCACCTTTATTTTTGTTTCTCTTTGGGATATTCACAATTATTCACAAAAATGTGTTTACAGTATACAGTTTACTGGGCTAAACGACAAGAAGAAAAAGAAGAAGAAAAAGAAGGAGTATAAGAATGATAATGATGTTTAAACTTACTTGATGTTCGAGAGATTTGTCTAGAAAGGATTTGGTGATGAATTAAACAAACCTGTCCTTTATTGCAACAACAAAAATTTATGTGGACCTGTTTAGATAAAATAAATAACCAACCGATGGGAAAAGATTGGAATAGGAGTTTCTGTAAGATACAAAAATGCATTTTTCATCTAATTTTGTACTTGTTAATACAAGTTGTCTAAACTAGTCATGAAACATTTCTCTAGATATCCCAGAATCCAGCATTGCCCTAATTTTTTCTGATTTTTATTTTAATTTCTTTTTGTTCATTTTGCCTTAGTTGTTTGTTTGTTTTTTTGATTTTTTAATTTTTTTTTTTGTAAAGTATAGTTTTATGGTATAGAGGAAAATTTGTCTCTCAGCCAGTGGTTATGACTGTAGGCAATATGCCTTTTTTTAATTACGGCGCAAAAGAGTGTCTAGTTATCTTACATTTGTGTGTCCCGGAGAAGATTTTGCATGGGATTATTTTATAGTTATCACTTGATTACGAAAAATATATTTTTGTATTTAATATAATATTTACATCTTTATAAATTGTGCATAATTTGAGTCCACATGAGCATCATTTCATATGAGATTGTCATTATGAAACTGCAAAATGTCGTTTCTGTTGTACTTTTATCTGTATGTTTCATGAAAACTTGTCTCTAAATTTTTCAAAGTTTTCACAAATTGTTTTAATTGATATAATTATGAGGCCTGGGGTGTTCCTTTGATTATTTTTTTTTTAGCGAAAATTTTATAAGAATCTTGCAGCTCCTCAACTGCCGAATAAATTGCTTAATGTTAATTATTATTATTATTATTATTATTATTATTATTATTATTACTACTACTACTAGTACTACTATTAGGGTTTTGTTTTTTATTGTTAATTAATATAGTAATATTTCCAGTGCTGTAAAAAATACTACTAACCAGTGGTTTCCCACTGAATTTATTTATTTATTTATTTAGGAAATGGACTCAAGTTAGTATTTCCATTTCTTGTGATATTTGTATCCAGATGATTCAAATATACTAAACAAACATCTGTTCCCCTAACAGTATCAGTTTTTACTCTTGCTTCAAAGTTATGCTGACAAATATGACTATGATTAAGTATAATTGTGCTTCCTCCAATATTATGCTGAAGCTTTAAGAACATTTCTGAACAAGTTTGTAATAACCAGAGCAATTTTTCCTGTCTGATTACTGATGGAAGGATGTGGCTTAAGATTCTGTAAATGGATTACGAGATAAGTCTTTTCTGAAAATCATTTCGTGACATGTTACACGAGTTTCATTATATTACATATTGTTAATCAGATAGAGATTGCTTTTGGATATAGTTAAACTTACTGAAATCAGGAAACCTGGTTCTTTTCTAGATCTAAATTTCAGGAAGATTGGATTTTACTATCTATAGAACTAAAGTTAAGTGTATTATTAAAATTTAAGTGTCCTTCAAAAATTTAGTATGAACATTTGGTGCACATTTGTTGTGCACTTTTTGTTTATGATAATTGAGAAAAAAACAGTCTTCAGTCAAGAAAATAAAAAAGGTGTTTTATTTATCTGGCGTCTTCCCTCATTGCAAAGCATGGAACAAGGAAGATGAGCTTTGTGTTGAACTGTTTTCTTCCACAACATAATGCTCCAATGGAGTTGCTATTGTCAGTGCTGTAGTCACTAGTCTTCTTTGAAAAATTTGTATCAAATTTGTACCAAATGCTTTAACGTCAGCTCCTGTCAGAAGATAGAAGACATGCCTTCAAGCATCTGTGTGAACTACACTCATGCTACACACCCCTGGGTCTGCCCTATGCAGGAGGCAGTAACTCTGGTCTTTCCCAATCAATGGTTGTGATTCTTTATGCCCCTTGTCCCATAAAACAATTAAATCACTAATATACTTATTCTTGCATCTATAAATTGATATGGTACTTTCTTGTAATTAAATGCTGAAGGAATTTTTCCACACAGCATATTATTATATAAACATGGTTTGCTTTCAGCGACATGTTTAGGATTAACATAGCATTATGTACTTGTATGTATTTATATGGAAAATTCATTCTCTCGTTTTTCGTCCTGGCAGGAGCTAAAGGCTGAAAGCAAATTTGTGTGATTATTTAAGGTGTTGAAAACTATTTATTTTGTATTTGATTTTGTCCATGGGTTGTGAAATAAAAGTATCAAAAAGCAATAACTATTGTCAAAAAATCTTAAAGATATTTTCAGTAAAAAAAACTATTTAAGGAAATTATTTCGTTGCCTAGTGCTGCCATTTCCTACCACTGTTCAAACCTATGATAATGTTCCCTAACAACTGATTTAGAACCATCCATTTTTGTGAAATCAAAGAGGCTAGTACTAAAGTTTATTGCAACATAAAACTCTGGAGATTAAAATTTGTTGTTACGAAGAAAAAAATAAAATTCTATAGGTCTCTGTATTTCCGTTTTATTGGTATGAGTGACTGATTAAGTGAAAGCAGCAGTTGATATTGTTATTATTGCTGTGAATATGATGCAAGTGGGTGTGTTTATTGTCTTGTCAGTGTGATTGCAATGTGGGTATGACTTCGTACTTGAGGCAGAGACCATAATGATTTTAGAGTACAGTGTATGCATTGTTTAACTCTTTGTGCACGATTACATCTTTTTATGCAGGTTAAAGTTGTACTGTATGAATCCCTATATAATAAAATTGAAATAATTCCTTGTCAAAAAGTCACAAATAACTTAATAAAATTATAATTTTATATAATGCATAGAGGCCTACATATTTAAAGCTTTCTTATTCGTTTTTGGGTCTTTTTTTTTTAAGCTTTCTTAATTTGGAGCTATTGCTTTTGTGTAGTGCATTACTTAAAGTTATACATTAAAAAAAATAATGAATAAATAAAATTTAAAAAAAAAATAATAAAAACTGTCATTGACCATCATCAATTTACACTTGTATTGATTTTTTTTTAATGCTCTTACAGTATTTCTTTAAAATTGTTGAAAGTTGTTAACTCATATAATAAAAGCACAATACATGTACCGTAATTCTCTAGTGTGTACTGTGCTTAAGTTTCAGATTGACTTGGCACATGTAGATGTATAAGTAATACTGTAGATTTATGCAGGAAAGCTTTTCAATAGTAGGCCTAGCAAGGTAACTTCTGTTGAGAGCTTATGTTTATTTTGAAATATTCTATAGAAAAAGCATGGAGCATTTAGGTACGTCTGTTTGTTATATTTCTGTATTTTTGTTTCAATATTTTACCGTCTGAAAATGTTCATAAAAAAATTCTTCCAGATAATGTTATTGGTATGACAGTCATAAGTATTTGCTATGATTTAAGATAAGATTTTTTTTTTTAACAGTTTGAAATAATGATGAAATTGTGGAATTGTTTTAAATATTGCTTTTTTCATGCTTACTCTACAGTTATGTAAAGACTTATAAAAGTCTTTTTCATTGCAACAAGTAAATTAAGTTTTGCAAGGTACTATGAATCTTAAATCATTTTTTTCTTATGTTTTTTTTTAATGTTGGGGGTTCAAAGTGGAAGAGTATGAGAAATTATTCCTACCTCTTATACCAGTCACTCATATCACTACATTACCCAATTTTGTTCTTTTCGCTTACATATCGTAGTATAGCAAAGTGATTGAAGTACTACCAAGGCTGAATTTTTTTAAAGACAATTTAGCTTTGATTTGTTTTGTTTTTACTTTCCAGCTCCAGTTTTGACGTTAAAAATCCATTTTTCAATTATACGATAAGTATGAAAAAGGAAGGAAAAAAAAGATATTTCATTATTTTGCTCAATTTGCTTGATTTTTTCACATCAGAGTTTAGTCTGAAGCAATTATGTTCAACAATTTTGATATTTTTATTAATCTTTGTGCAAACTGCTATTGGCTGTAAGCATGTGTAGATGTGTGACAGTGTATTTGAGTATGATCAATGTGTGTGGGTCATCATGAACTAAAGTTTAAAATAATTAATGGAGAAAGCCAGGCATAGAAAATCTTGATTATACCTGCAGTTAAATTCTTTAAGCAGCCTTTGGCATTTATAAGTTTTGACTAAAAGAGAAAATTTAGGCAACATGTTTCTCCTAGTTCTGATTGTAATGCCCTGCGTTGTAATGAGCATTATCTAGTTAAAAACTTAGGTTCATATTCTGTCCCTTAACAAATTAAAGACTGTGCTACTTGTACAAATATATAGTTATATCCCCATGAAATTCAGAAAGGCCCATCAAAGCCAGATCAAAATCCATACCCAGGACTGAATAGATTAAACGTGAAAACCATAATAGTCCTACGTTTCAAGATAAATGTAAATATCAACCAAGCTACTTCATGGGCTAACTGGTGAGATTCGATACAATCAATACTACATACGAAATGCAATACATTTGAGGCAATAGTAATTGAGTAGAATGCATATAAAAGTGTTTCCTTTTTTATCTTTTTTTCACCCTTTCAATTAAATTTTTTCTTTGACGTCATGTTAAGAAAAAATTAATGGCCAAGGAAGGAAGTTTCAGCGAGTGGGACTTGAGAGTCATTCGATTTTTAACCATAAAGTGGTCACAAAAGTTTACTATATTGCATGATTGTCAATAGATTCATCATTATTGCAGATGTTGATTGCTTTTTATTATCTTTGTTATCATTGTACTCTTTACAATAGCAATAATAGTAATAATAATATGAATAATTGCAATAATAATGTTGATTACAATTATTTTTTATGATTATTATCATTATTGCTATTACATTTTAATAACATTTATTCCTATTTTGAATGAAGATTGCTTTCTGGTTTGGCTGTAAATTGTTCCGGACCGTTGTGTACACTGTAGAAATGAAAAAAAAAAACCTGCATTTTATGAGTTAAAGGGTGGACAATAAATTTTATTAAAATAGTCCTCTGCTTCTTCCTTGTTGCTCTTATATTATGTTTTGTTGTGAATTAATGTTGCTCTTATATTATGTTTTGTTGTGAATTAGACATAACATTTGTCTTTGAGTCAAAGTAACTGCTGGAAACAATCACTATCAGATATTAACAGATTGTTTCAAGTTTTGTTGGTGTGTCATTTGTTTCGTTTTTCTAGTCATATCAGACTGATAAACAGGACGTCTCAAACATAAAAACAATTTAAATGCAAAATTTAGGTAATAATAATATATAATACATCTTTTTTTCACTCTCATGAATTAAAGTTAAAGAGATGTTTTTTATGAGTTGAATTGATGGTCCCATCTTGAAACTTCCACTCTGCCCAACAAGATTTTTTATTTATATGTCGTAGACCACTGTCGGGAGTAAAATTACTCCGAACTACAAGATATGCCATTATGCTACTGCTAGCTCAGTGAAGATTTTGTCCAAATTAATACATGTATACAAGATGTTTTGATTTCCTTACAGTTTATGCCATCTTTGTATTACATGTTTCGACAACCAAGTGAAAAAAGGTTTAAATAGTTTACACGGCACCTCACAAAGATGGGACAAATTGTAAGGAAATCAAAACACCTTGTATATTTGGACACAATCTTTACTGAGCTAGCAGTAGCACAATGGCATATCTTGTAGTTCGGAGTAATTTAAAAAAAATGTTTTCCTGTGTTACTCCATATTCTTCTATTACTTTTCTTTAGTTAAAAAAAAAGCAAAAAAACCGTGCATTCTAATTTCAAGTCCAATGTTGAAAAGATACATGTACTCATTTTACATACTTTGAAATTAAACTACATGAATCTCTAAGAAATAACATCCAGCTTGGCCAGTCACAAAGCAATATTTTAAATTAAACTTCAAATGAAACATTAAATATACTAATTTTCCTACAATAATTATTAAAAAAAACAAAAACAAAGCCGAGCTACCACATCAGACAAACATGATAAAACAAAATAACTACAAAGCATAAATTACACACAAAAATATGTTTATTGATCTGACATAGAAGAATGGACATCATCTTTTCAAAACGACCACAAGAAGTATTCAGACATAATTATCAAGAGCATGTAAGGAAATAGTCATAACAGACAAGTACTTTGAAAGTACAAGGTACAAGTTAATGTCAATCGTAAGTTGAAACCATCAAATCTATAGACAATGAATGTACTTTCCACTTCAAAAGAATCAGAAGAAAAAAAAAGAAGAAAAGATTAAATACATGGCATTAAGAATCAAATAACATTTTCTCAATATATTTACTGAAGAAGGAAAAAAAATAACCACCCATATAATATGTCAAAATATTATTCAACATTAAAAGCAAAAGAGAATCATATGAAGAGAACAGAATTGTAAGCTTTTGAATCAGCAAAGACTGATTTCTATGATCAATGTACATTGGCAACACAACATGGATCCAACAGGCATAAGGGGGTCGTGGGCAGATTTAGTCATTTACTACAGATGTTTATTCATGTAACACAAGTAACACAAAACAATTGGAAAATTTCTGACAGTTGAGCAGAAATAATTCTGATACATTCTCTGATAAAAAGTATTATGGATACAAAAATCTGCCTGTGCTATAGATAAAGAATAAGTATAAGACAAGGGGTACCAAGAAAGAAAAAATATCAGCTCTGTCATTTCTTTGAACCATTTCAAATCATTATATTCAATGTTTATATACACAAAAAATTACTCAAAGAAATGGAGACTATTTGCTAGCTGAAGCATTTCATATAAAATGACAAAAAGATAAGGCAAAGTTTCTAAAATACATTGGGGCAGAAATTTGAGAGGAAGAAAATTTAACAGCTGTCACTTTTTTCCGAATAGATATAAATGGTTACATACATATAACTGCATGCCTAATAATTACCTATGGACATTGGTGTTTCCTGGTGTGAAGACTTCATCTTACTCAGCATACACATCAATGAAAACATCTGACCACTAGTAAATTAAATGTACATAAAAATGTCCCCTCCCTCAATACATGTACAGTTTAGCAAGAACATCCCGTATTTTTGGGAGAACTGTAAAGTGCTTCTTTTAAAGACATTGCAAATTAGAACTAAATCAATCACTATCAATCTTTTTCTTAATCATATATATATACATGTATATACTTGGATAGAGGTGAGAAGTAAAATAAAAGTTCTTGCCTTTAAAAAGCTGCCTCTCATCAGGCCCTTTCCCCTAACGAGACTAGTGAACTGTTGGAGACATGCATCCTACTCTCTCAAATCATTAGACAGGCTACATAACGGTCACCAGTGTCTTAGGACGATCAATACCTATTGCCAACTGTTGATGGAATTAAGACCATCCCAAACCCCTTACCTACATAACCAGTTGCTCAGACTGCATAAATAAATATTGCATACCTAATCCATAACAACAAAATCCACAACTTTTACAGCATAACAGTTCCTCTCATAATTATTTTGGTCATTCATCTACAAATATACATGGCCACCTTCTGCAAATCATATTTTATTTCCACTTCATTCTGAACTCACTCAAGCTCTCTGGGATCAGGCATACCATTTTCAAGTATATCTTGCAATCCAAATCAAGTGACTTTAAGGTAAGAGAGGTCTAGGATAAAGAAACAGTCACTTTATTTTTTAATCAGATATGGCAGATCAACAGTACATACAAAATTTTGATTTGATTTTTTTTTTCTTTGCAACAGACAAATCTGAGAAAATGTGTGATTGACTTGCCCTACCACAAAATTCATCTCTTCTCACTTGATTTGTTTCCAAGATACACAAAAATCTCTCCTCGATCCCCAATCAGTGATATGTGAGGCAACTTGAGTAAATCAGGATGAACTCAGAATTTGGATAATTTGGGTTTTTTTTTATTGTGTACTAGAAGCATCAAATGCACTTGAAGGGGTTGACAAGATTACAACTCCATCATTTCTAGAGCTATAGAAGAGTGATTGTATTTGGAAACGAAAAAGGTCAAAATAGAGTAAATTGTTCAACATTTAGAGGGCTCTGGATCAAAATTATATTAGCAAGTTGTACGTGATTCACTCTGGTTACCTGACATATCACCAAGTGACAGTCGCCACACACCCATACAAGCCGACAGCTTCACACCTATCTACAGAGCAGCGTCCAATCAAGAGGCAGCGCTTTCTACGTCTGCCCCCTGGTCCTGGTCGGCAGCGTCCCCTTTGTCAAGGTCCTCGTCCTCCAGGAAGGAAAACTTGTTTCTGTCAGAGAAGTCCTGAGGGACGGAGAAGGGGAAGGAAGGGTAGGTTTTTTTTTTATATTACTTTTAGGACCTTTTGGATAAGTAATGCCAACTGATTTTTTTTTTTTATAATAAATTTTTAGGCTTATAGTTATATGCTTGGACAAAGGTTTACTACAATCTGATCAGCCAGCTGATTTTATTTAATTTGATTTTTTAAATTCCTAAATATACGGAAAAAAGTATCACTGTCAGTAAAAGGAGATAGAGGGCTGGTTCGGGATGTCCAATGTTATCAGCTGGCCTATATTGTGGACTGGTCAAAAGACTAATGTGTCACAATCCCTGTCAAGAAAATTTGTTTTTATCAGAACTCCTGACAGGTGAATGAAATTTTTTATTAAAGATTCAGAAATGGATTTTAAAAAGCTGTTCAAAAATCATTTTTTCCACCGCCTACCTTCATTGTAGAATCATGTTGAACATATAATGTCAGCAACCAGGCTATTGAGTTTGAATTTGTTCCTTTGTGCCTAAAGACAGCATTATATAGGCTATATCATGGACAGGTCACAAGACTTAACGTATGAACATTTTATGTGCTGCTGCACAGACACCGTGCCGGTATACCAGGACTTCGGTTGCAGCCATTCACTCTGAAATGACAATGCCCCAACCAGTAGAGGATGAAATCCAACAAATAAATTTGCCCATTGGCAGGCTCAAACCATGGCCTCCCTAATGGAAAGTCAGTCCAGTACCACATTAGCCAGCTCTTCCCCCAAGGGTTTTTATATACAATCATATAGCATACGGAGAAAGAGGGCACCAGATGAGGTTTGAACCTCAAGAGCTTCTGCCTACCAGTCTTGCCCACAATAACTAAGCTATCTGGCACTTTGCAGACCATGGAACATCTCAATGCAAATGAAGCAAACTAACTCACTCCTTGGGTGCCTATAGGATAGGTGAATTGTGCAGTTGATTCGCAAAAATAAATCATGATGCACATCAAAAATATCTTACCTTTGCACCTTTTTCTTCATACTTTGGCATCTCATCAACACTTTGAGGAATATGCCTCTCTTTGGGAGGTCTGAAAAGGAAAGCATATTCTTTAAAAATATGATGATTAAAAAAAACGAAACAGCTATTCTTTTCAATGATTCAACCTATTTGTCTTGGGTGAGTAATGGAGAATTTAGGTATCCATAGCAAAGACAAAAAAAACTTCATTTCTTTGTAAATGGATAAATTAAAATCAACCCAAGACAAATACTGTTTGCTGATTTCAAAATGTTCCTCACCAGCGACTAGACTAACCATGTTATCACAAAACTTTCATATATCTGAAAAAAAAAATTTTTTTTATCAAGCCATCCACAGATAGCGGGGATAGCTGGACTTTTGCATGGGTGCAAGTGAGTAGGGGCTGTGAATCCGGAAATTGTCTTTTTAAAAAAACACCAATACTGAATATCACAGCCTTTGCTAGTGAGATAGAAGCAACTTTGACATCAAAAATAGACACCAGGCGCCCTTTATCACCTAAACATACAAACATTTGTTCTGAGAAGAGACTCAGAGAAAAAACAAGGAGGGAGGAAGGGCAGAGAGAAGGGTAGAGGTAGATAGTGTGTGTGTAGGAGAGAGAGAAAGGGCATGGGAGAGATAAGCCAGGAGAGTGAACTAAGTGGCGAGAGAAAAAAGTGGCAGGTGAAAAGGAGAGAGAGAAAGAGAGAATGAATGAACAGAGTTGCGAGAAATGGCCGGTGAGAAAGAGTGAGGGGGCAAAGATGCAACCAATGGCACAAATCTGGAAACCGGTTTATTCCGGAAAACTTGCACCCATGAAAATGTATGCATTTTACTAATTATGCCTATGTCAGCAACAAGAGTAAAATATTTGAGAAATTAGAAAATTACATCTACTTTGAACTAAGATCTCTGCTCACCTCTTTGGCCCTCCTTCCTGTCTTGGAGCTGGAAGATATAAGAGAGAGAGACCAGGGTTAGAGTCATGGGAATAACTGCCTTCTCTTGTACTGCCCAAATAAATGGTACAACCTAACTGAAATGTAATATATAAGCCTAGCTTACTTAGTACTGAAAGAATGTCACGTTTAAGTTTAAGTTAGGATAACATAAACAACCACATTCATTGATATTTCAAAATCCTATCATTCTACGATCGGACCTGATGACTTGAAAAACTCTGGATATTTAAGCAGGAACTTTGACCTACACTTTTAAAAATTAATTTTATCCTGGAAAAAAAGTTTTAAATTTGAAATAGCTAGTCAACAATACAGGCGACTTCAGACCTTTCTTTCATTGGTAACAACAAGTCTATTTTTTTTAACAGCTGATGCATCTAAAATTACAGATTTATATAAAGTTCAATGAGAAACTTCTTTTGTTGTTTTTTTTCCTTCAGATGTTTGCATCTGTTAAATTTGAGTGAAGGCATAATTTTAAAAAAAAAGGAAAACAATTCTCTGTTAAAATGTCACTGTGTAATAGCTGATTAATTAATTTACAAATACAAGCCTTACAATGTTTATATTCAAGCCTGTAAAACATTTCATTTAAAATGACATGCCTGTCCTTGCCATGCTCAACATTTCATAATGGAGATTATGGGACTAGAACGTGTAAAAACAGGTTGGCATCGGAAAAAAGGTCAATATATTCCCCATCATTTCTGTTTAAATTTTATGAACAAATCAAAGCTATTCAGACCAAGAATCAAAATTGCCAAAGGATGTTTCTGATGGTGTGAGAGCAAATTTGAAATCAGAAATGTTCACTGGTTCAAATAACATCATCAGCATTAAACTCTATGGTAAAAAAAACACTACAGTGAAGATTTTGCAAAAAGCTTCTCATCTTTGTTGGAAAACAAACATGTTCAACCATCAGAAATAGCACAGTGTTATCTTGTGCTAGATAAAGTAATTTTAAAAAAGTGTGCACCTTTCGTACCCTAATGTAAATGATAGATACCCTTAAGATTTTTTACTCCCTAAAGTAGTACTATTATAGTTAAGTGAACAATCTCTCTCTCTCTCTCTCTCTCTCTCTCTCTCTCTCTCTCTCTCTCTCTCTCTCTCTCTCTCTCTCTCTCTCTCTCTCTCTCTCTCTCTCTCTCTCTCTCTCCCACTGGCCCCACTCTCTCTATTATTTCTAAACTTCTCTCTCTCCCTCTACTCTTTTAATCTCTCTCTCTCTCTCTTCTCTCTAACTGTCCCCCCCTCTCTCTCTATACCACAAGCATGAAGTCGACTATAGATCTACACTAGATCTACTATATAGATCTACTCTCCATCACTTAGATATCTAGGATGGAGAAGCTAGTAAGGCACAGTAGAAAAAGAGCGAAAACACAAGGGGTAGTAAAAATAGATCGGGGGAACCCAGGATACAAAAGTGCCGTCCTCGCTTACGCACGCCACGATCTTTTCTTGATCTCCCTAGACGCCTAGATTCCAATCCAAGACTACCGGAGGAATAGCCATTTGGCTATTTGTCCGGTTACCGGGTAAATAGCCACTTCCTATTTGTATTATGTCGAGCCCACGTTATGTATTTAATAGCAGCAAAGGTACTCATCCTCTTTGGAAAACAAACATGTTCAACCGGCAGAAATCGCGCAGTGTCAATTTGTGGTACATTAAAAAGAAAAAAAAATCATTTGTGCCCCTATTGTTCCCTTATGTAAATTATAAATACCCTAAGTTTATATTTACTCCCTAAAGTAGTATTATTATAGTTAACTGAACACTCACGTCCATTGTAGCTCCCGTTGCTCCTCTCGCCACCAGGTCTCCTAGAGGGCACTCCGTCGGGGCGAGGTCCGGCCCCTCTCCCTCTGCCCCAGGCATTGGGTGCTGGTTGCTGCACATGCAAATTCAAAGAATTGACTTCATTAGTTACCAATGGAACAGCAAAAACAATGCTGTCAGGTTTGAAATGCTAGTTAATGCAAAATTTTAATTTTCATATAACATATTGTATTTTTAAAGAGTTAAAGTTGTGTTTTCACTCCATCAAATAAGAACAAACAATGACAACTGTGCTCAAGCTTGTTGATATAGTTCTTTTGTCTCGCCACCTCTCATACATGACGAGGGGTCATGTGTACAGCACTTGTGTGCGGAGTGCAATGCTCCATGCTAGCGAGACATGGCCCTTGACCAAGCCAAACCTTCAACGCCTGCAGAGAAACGACAGGGCAATGATAAGACAGATCTGCAATGTGAAGCCAGAAGATGTGGCCACCACTAGGTCAAATGAGCTATTGACGCTTCTTGGCTTTTCTTGATCTCCCTAGACGCCTAGATTTCAATCCAAGACTACCGGAGGAATAGCCATTTGGCTATTTGTCCGGTTACCGGGTAAATAGCCACTTCCAAATTATAAACACCCCAAGTTTATATTTAATAGCTAAAGTAGTATTATTATAGTCAACTGAACACTCACGTCCATTGTAGCTTCCGTTGCTCCTCTCGCCGCCAGGTCTCCTAGAGGGCGCTCCGTCGGGGCGAGGTCCGGCCCCTCTCCCTCTGCCCCAGGCATTGGGTGCTGGTTGCTGCACATGCAAATTCAAAGAATTGACTTCATTAGTTACCAATGGAACAGCAAAAACAATGCTGTCAGGTTTGAAAGGCTACAGTTAATGCAAAATTTTAGCTCTTATATAAGATATTCTGTTTTTAATGAGTATACGTTGTGTTTTCTCTACATCAAATTTAGGGACACCAAAATTAATTGAACTGCTCTTAGCTACGTGCAAAATATTAAGTTTTACAATATTTTGCTTTGAGAACATGCACATACAAAATTCAGGACGAGGGAAAATCTACTCTAGCTGCACTGCTAGAAGGTCACGCCCTCAGTGGACACGCTTAAGTGATGATGGGTAGTCAGGGTAGAATCTATGTATTAATATCTGTGATGCCAACTAGATCAATATTTTTTACTGAACACTTATACTGATATAAACATATCATATTGCATCACAAGACATTGCCCCTTGACATACTTTTAATGAACTTACATGCTAATTTTTTTTTTAAGAGATGATGCATCTATGGCATCACTGTAAAACTTTTAAAAATGAAAATCCATATATTCACTTAAAATAGGTACCACAGGTTAAGCATTGGTGTCTTACCTTGGGTGCTTCCCGCCTATCGCCGCTGGGAGCAGCATTGTTGGAAGTGTTTGAGCGGGCTGGTGCCGCTGCAGGGCTGGGACTCGTAGCAGCAGCTGACAGAGATGGCAGAGCAGCGTATGTTAGTAAATTATTCATGCATATCTCAAGGTTTCAGAAAAGCATTTTAATCATTCCAGTTTATTTCTAATTCTTACATTCTGCTGAATAGTCAGTTATTTCATAGATAAAATTGTATTCTAAAAAATTGTTTGGGACATTTGTTTATCACAGTTTAAAAACAATACAAAGCACTTTATTTTTTAAATCTAATACAAAACGGTGCTTTAACGTTTCTGCTTGTTGAACATCTTGATGTCTTTTGACAAAGTTGAACTTTTTTGCAATATCTCATTCCCAATACAATGTCAAATATACGATTTTCGTTAAATCACCCATTGCGAGCAATTCAATTTCAGTTTAAAAAGCAAAAGCGATTCTTTTTACCCCCCCCCCCCTCTGACTTATGATTAAGTTTAGAAACTGGAGATTTTAATGTTCTAACCTGCTACTGCAGAAGCTCCATCTTTTCTGGCCCATGCATTTTCTTTTGGAGGTGGTGCTGGCATCAACTTGGGAGCTGGAGGTGAAGTAGAATCCTCTCCACCATCTGGGTGGTCATCCTGCCGTGATGACTGGGAATGACCACCTGTTGGGAGGAATATTACCAGGACATTCATAAAAGGTTCACAAACAAGTAAAAATAAAAATTGCCCAGTAATCACAATCATAGAATAATTGTAATAGCAATGATAACCAGAAGAATGTTCATAAGTAAAAGAAAGAAAACAATTACGTCTCAAAAAGTCTTATATTTTTTACCATAAAATGGAACAAGGCATATGAACCTTACAATTTAATATCCAGCATAGATATTTTGATTTCAGAAATAGTTAATATAGTTAATAAGTTACAAACATATGGGTGCAGCTTTGTCAGAATAAGAAAGTTCAATCAATGTGATTACTCAGATGAACTATGCTATAAAGTGACTCATCATCCTTAGCTGCCAACAAAAGCTTCAATTGTTGCTTGAATAACAGACGTCAATAGTTTGTGACTAGAGAAAGGGTCCATGTATCCAAGATTAACCTCATCCTCCCCTCGCTCCAGTAACATACATTCATATTCTGATTGAAAACTGATAAAAAAAAATCTTAAGTATTTCAAAGATTTTATGCAGAAAAGTGGGAAGGACCTCTATTTGGGCAAAATCCATGATGTATATTTAGTTTCACAGTTTAAGGACAGAAAAAAATTATGTAAAGATGTGCTCACATCTTATAGTGAGGGTAAAATACTTTAGAAATGGATAACCTTGATATTTCAGAAAAAATGTTCGTTCTGACAACCTATTGATAATTAATTATATTGGCTCCTAGCTCAAAATCAGTTTTGACATGAGCCCTTTCTCCAGTCACAAACCTGCCTACATACATGTATAATTAATATCGATGAAAAATAAGCACCAATGCAACAAACAAAGAAAAAAAAAAGTTGAAAGAAAAAAAGGGGGGAGCAAGCATCTATAAAGAAAAAAGCATGAGGTATGTTCCCTATCAAAAGAAAAAGTATGTGCAAATATTAATATGTCTTAAATAAGCACAAATGCAATATAAGAAATTGCTACAAATTCATGAATGTTACAGCTTTGTCAGATAAAAGAAAAGTTCAGTCAGCCTGATTTATCAGATGAACTATGCTATAAAAGACTCATCATTGAAAGCTGTTAACATAAGGTTCAATTGTTGCTAGAATAACAGGCGTCAATAATTTGTGACCAGAGAGAGGGTCCATGTATTTTCAGGTTAAAATTCCTCCTCCCCTCGCTCCACCAACGTTAAATGATATTCTGATTGAAAACTGCTAAAAAATATTATAGGTATCTTTAGTATTTCAAAGATTTTATACAGAAAAATGTGAAGGACCTCTATTTGGGCAAAATCCATGATGTATAATTATTTTCAGTTTCACAGTTGAAGGACGTGTGGGTCAGAAAAAAATTATGTAAAGATGTGCCCACATCTTATGGTGGGGTAAAATGCTTTAGAAATAGATAAAGCTTAATATTTCAAAAGAATATTTTCGTCCTTTGACAACCTATTGATATATATTGCCTCCTAGCTCAAAATCAGTTCTTCTGACATGAGCCCTCTCTCCAGTCACATAACTGCATACATACATGTGTAATTGAATAATGTTTAAGTTTAAAAGAGAGAAAACAAGCATCTATAAAATACTTGGTCTTCTAAAAAAGCATGAGGTATTTTCCCTATCAAAAGAAAAAGTATGTGCAAATTTTAAAATGTCTTACAGAAGCACAAATGCAATATAAGAAATACAAATTCATGAATGTTGCAGCTTTGTCAGATGAAAGAAAAGTTCAATCAGCCTGATTAATCAGATGAACTATGCTATAAAGTGTCTCATCATTGAAAGCTGTTAACAAAAGGTTCAATTGTTGCTCATTAGCAGGAGCCAATAAGTATATTGACAGACATAGTAAGAAGGATCTTTGTGTTGAAAAATATAAAGCATGCATGATGTAATATCCAAAATATGAAAAAAAAGTATTGAAGCTCAATGTCAGAAATAAAACCAGAGTATATTAATTAAAAAACAAAAAACAATGGAAGACAGAGAGTACTTCTTATATGCAATTTTCATCAGTAAATAGTAATATATATTATTACTTTATTACTATAATAATAAAAGCATGAAAAGCCCTGCAAAACTTTCACTGAAGAAGTAAATAAGAAAGTACCTGATGATTCCTCACTGGTTCTGCGTTCACGCTCGTCATTGCGTCGCCACCTGCCCTGATCCTCTGAGTCTCCTCGACGTGAGCGTGGACTGAAGAAAACATAGATAGTGGGAATAAGCCATGGAAATCTTGTTCTAAGACACTCCAAGAAACGTATAAAACTATCTCCCAATAAGCATAGATAGTTGGAATAAGTCACGGAAATCTTGTTCTAAGACACTTAAAAAAATGTATAAAACTATTTCCCAATAAGACGTTCTAAAGATTCATTTAAATTTTCAGATGCCACTTTTCATCTTGCATAAAATAAATAAACTCATCTCTTGTGATTGATATTTAAAAAAAAAACCTTTTATGGTAATCAAACAAAAGGGCTTTATTTTTTAACATATTGTGTTTTCACTGATTGGGAGACAGGCATAGTTGAAAACTTGGCTCCCTAGTACGTGAAAGCCAGGGGTTCGAGCACCCCTATTGATGTGCCTACCACTACAACATGCAATGACACAACACACTCAAGTCAAGCAGCTGTCAGGGTAGGCCAAATCGTAGAATTCTTTCCATACTCCCAAAAGAGAGAACTTTTCACAAACATATTACTATTTGCTACATTTGTTACGTTAAAATTTGAAATGCAATGAACAGAAGATAATATAGTTTTACATTTAACTATACCTCAGTCTATTTAGTTGACCTTTAAAGATATAGCACCTCCAAACTTTCGGGGTGTTTGCAATTGAGAGAATCCAATCCATAAATTTGGATACTACACTAGTCTAGACAAAAGAGTTTCCAATCCTTGCATTGTCAGATGGAGCCTAACCGTTTATAGAGTGGATACAAATTCAACTAAAATGCTTTGTGAACGGTAAAAAATACTGTTGGAAAGAAACAAAAATCCCTTCAATATTTTGAACCCTTGGCTGTAGGAAAAAAATTTCAATCGCACAAAAACCCCACTCTTGAATTACAAATCCTGATCATTCATTGAGATTTGCATATGCCACTTTTCATTTTATCATAAAATAGTAAATAAACTTGTCTCTTGTGATTGATATTTAAAAAAAAATCCTTTTAGGGTAATCAAACAAAAGGGCTATTTTTTTTTTTACATATTGTGTTTTCACTGATTGGGAGACAGGCATAGTTAAAAACTTGGCTCCCTAGTACGTGAAAGCCAGGGGTTCGAGCACCCCTGTTAATGTGCCTACCACTACAACATGCAATGACACAACACACTCAAGTCAAGCAGCTGTCAGGGTAGGCCAAATCATAGAATTCTTTCCATACTCCCATGAGAGGGAACTTTTCACAAACATATGACTATTTGCTACATTTGTTACGTTAAAATTTGAAATACAATAAACAGAATATAATATAGTTTTATATTTGACTAAACCTCAGTCTATTCAGTTCACCTTTAAAGATATAGCACCTTTCGGGGTGTTTGCAATTGAGAGAATCCAATCTATAAATTTGGATACTACACTAGTCTAGACAATAAAAAGTTTCCAATCCTTGCATTGTCAGAGGAAGCCTAATTTTTTATAGGGTGGATACAAATTCAATCACAATGTTATTGAGTATAGCAACAAATATTGTCAGAAAGAAACAAAAATCCCTTCAATCTTCGATCAATATTTTGAACCACTTGACTGTAGGAAAAAATTTTAAACCCCACAAAAACAGCCCGACTCTTGAATTTGACATCCTGAACATTCATTTAGATTTTCAGATGTCACTTTTCATCTTGTCATAAAATAGTAAATAAACTTGTCCCTCGTGATTGATATTTCAAAGAAAACCTTTCAGGGTAATCAAAGAAAAGGTTTTTTTTTTTATATTGTGTTTTCACTGATTGGGAGACAGGCATAGTTAAAAACTTGGCTCCCTAGTACGTGAAAGCCAGGGGTTCGAGCACCCCTGTTGATGTGCCTACCACTACAACATGCAATGACACAACACACTCAAGTCAAGCAGCTGTCAGGGTAGGCCAAATCATAGAATTCTTTCCATACTCACATGAGAGAGAACTTTTCACAAACATATTACTATTTGCTACATTTGTTACATTAAAATTTGAAATGCAATGAACAGAAGATAATATAGTTTTACATTTAACTATACCTCAGTCTATTCAGTTGACCTTTAAAGATATAGCACCTCCAAACTTTTGGGGTGTTTGCAATTGAGAGAATCCAATCCATAAATTTAGATACACGTGAAAGCCAGGGGTTCGAGCACCCCTGTTAATGTGCCTACCACTACAACATGCAATGACACAACACACTCAAGTCAAGCAGCTGTCAGGGTAGACCAAATCATAGAATTCTTTCCATACTCCCATGAGAGGGAACTTTTCACAAACATATTACTATTTGCTACATTTGTTACGTTAAAATTTGAAATGCAATGAACAGAAGATAATATAGTTTTACATTTGACTATACCTCAGTCTATTCACTTGACCTTTAAAGATATAGCACTTCCAAACTTTTGGGGTGTTTGCAATTAAGAGAATCCAATCCATAAATTTAGATACCATACTAGTCCAGACAATCAAAAAGTTTCCAATCTTTGCATTGTCAGAGGGAGCCTAATCTTTTATAGAGTGGATACAAATTCAATCAAAATGTTTTGTGTGTGGCAAAAAATATTGTCAGTAAGAAACAAAAATCCCTTCAATCTTTATGTCAATATGTTGAACAACTTGACTGAAGAAGAAAAGAAAGATTTAACCCCCACAAAAAGAGCCTGACTCTGAATTTGATTTTTTTCCTCTATGTCCACAAAACAAAACATTTTCAGAAAGGGATTAAGTTAGAGATGGATTATATGTTGGTATAGAAGTTAACTGAAACCCAAAACTGATCAAGTGTATAACTTTTGGGTATGAGAAGCACCAAGGTACCAGTACTTACTTTTCTTCTGGAGGAGGGGCCTTCTTAAGCTTTTCCTCGATCGCCTTTTCTCTGGCAGCTGTGTCTACAGGCTTGGCCGCGCCAAAAATTGACTGCGATCGGGTTGGGGCAGCTGCCGGCTCATTCTCCTTGTTTTCTACAGGTTTTGATCGCGGCTGGAGTTTCAGCTTCGGACGAGTTTTGGGTGCATCTTGAGGAAAAGAAACGCAGATAGAAAAAAAAGTGTATTTTACATATGAAATATAATGACTCTAGACAAAAAACAGTATTGTAAAAAGGATATTTCAAGTAATCCCCCACCCCAACCCCCATTATAGGTGTTTTCAAATCATGCAATGTTAGAAGGTTAATACAGATTAAACAGCCAAATATCTGAATGCAAGAAGAGATGACTCAAGCAGTCCCTGATAACATGACTAAGTCTGGGCAGCAGTGTCAAGTCTTTGTCAGCCATGAGACAAAACATAAACATGGAGATGGTCTTACATCAATGTTTACAGATGGCAATAAAAAAATAATTTGTGAACAATACCATATTCAAACATTGGGGCTTTCAGGAGCAGCATTGTCAGAGCAGTAAAGTTCATTCACTTTGAGTCAGATGAACTATGCAATATATTAACTCATCATCCAAAGCTGCTTATAATGAACAAGAATTAAGACTGTTCCAATAAAACATAACAGAAAAAGGGGTGACTTTTATTTTAAATATTATAACAGTGTTAACATGTACCCTCTTGAGACAGTATAGGTTGAATTTTATCTTTAAAATAACAAGAGTAAATTCTTAACAGACTTGGCTGTCAGCTTTTGCACCTCATCTCAACGTAAATCGTACATAGAGTTGTGAACTTAAATTTAAATTTGAATTAGTTAAAAGCACACATGTAGGAAAGGACATACCTGCACTTCCATCTCTGCTGCTTGGTCTGTGAAAACAAAACACAGTGTGAATAAGATCTCATGGGAAGATAATAAATATATAAAACAAAGGTCCATGAGATTGTTTTCACCAAGAACCTGATATTTCAACAGGCTTTGAGATTTAAAAAAAAAAAGGTTTTATTTCTAGAACTGTTGAAAAATATTATCTTTAGTTTGAAAAAAAAAATTGAAGGACATAGTTTATTCTAGGTTAAAACATTAAACTTAATCAGAATGAAAAGATTACTTTTGATAAGAGATTATATGAAAAGAAAATTTTGATCGTAGAAAACAGCCAAACTAAATAGAACAATACCTCCTATCAGAGTAGTCGTCTCTTCTGCCGCCACCGTAATCATCACGTCTCCCTCCACCGAAATCATCTCTCCTTCCACCACCATAGTCATCACGTCTACCACCAAAGCGACCTTCACATTCAAAAGAATTACATGGGTTTTAAACCAAGACATAACCCTAAATAGTCCTTGTAAAATGGCAAAAAAATTCATCAAAGAAGTAAAAACTTGTGAAACCGGGGTTTTACTTTTAATGTAGGGAACAAAATTGTTATCAAACCATAAGATGAATGTATTGATATTTTATAGAAGGATTAAGGTATTCAATATATAATTCAGAAGTCAAAACATCCCTTTGAAAATAATGGGTTCACAGAAGATATCTGAAAAGAATCCAAATTTTACGGATTCGAAAAAGTTAACGAGGTAATTAAAGTTTCACCTGCATTAACCAGCAATAAAATGAATATGGACTTACCTCCATCATCACGATCACGGAATCCATAGCCTCGATTTGACCTTTCTCTATCCTCAAATCCTGAGCCCCTGTCTCTGTCTCCAAAACCTGAGCCTCTGTCTCTGTCTCCAAATCCTGAGCCCCTGTCTCTGTCTCCAAAACCTGAGCCCCTGTCTCTGTCTCCAAATCCTGAGCCCCTGTCTCTGTCTCCAAATCCTGGAAAATAAGACACATAGCACAAAGTTTTACAATGTGTATTCCAAATCGGAAAAAAGGAAAAGGTTATTAGAAATCAATGTTTGCCACAAATTAAAGCAACAACCACACATGGACACCATTCAATAAAATTCCTAATAAGACGAAGAAGAGTAAATACTAAAGTTACGCAGGACATAAAAACAATAGCACTATTTATCAGTGATGATGCATATCTGCCAACTTTTGAGAAAGCAAAGACAGGTTTTAGTGCGATTAGTCACTGCAAACCTAATCGATGACCAGCTTATTTGGTTCTGCTATCAACATTGACTTAAACACTTGTAAGCTAATCCATAACTTTAAAACTGTGCCAAGGACTAGTGTTATTTAATAAATGCTTTTTTTTTCTTTTCTTTTTTTTTTGGGGGGGGGGGGGGTGTTATCTTCACCTCTAGTGTTCGAAAAACCAATAAAGCAATATCCAGGTCTTGCGTGAACTGAATATAATATTTTCAAGACAGTTGGCTAAAGAATTTAAACTTTCTAGCATGCCCAAAGCAATTGGAACTAACACTATTGTCACTGACTGAACCAACCAGAAGGGGACTTATCCAACAGTGAATTTGCCCAGTTGTCGACCTCGAACTAGATCTAGGCACTTAATGAGAACCCCACGTTTTCACTTGAGCCAGTTCGCCCCTCAAGGTCAACTATCTAGTTCCCTATTGACATCACAGAATTAGATCTAGATCTATACCATCGGACATCAACTAAATTTAGAATATAAAGATATATTCTAGGTCTAGACATCCCCCCCCCCCCCCAACCACACACACAAACACAAAAATCAACCTTTCACAACAACTTAATTATGTTCATCTCTATATTTTGATGGTGAATAACAAACCATTGCAAAATAACAAAAAAAAATTCATAGCCTTGATATTAGTTTTGGGTAGTGTCTTGACTTTGATAAAGACTTACCCCTGTCTCGATCACCGAAACCACCTCGGTCTCTATCGCGATCACCAAATCCACCTCTATCTCGATCAGCAAAACCGCCTCGGTCTCTGTCGCGATCACCAAAACCACCTCCTCTGTCTCTATCTCTGTCACCAAAGCCGCCGCCACCACCACCACCACGGTCACGATCAAATCCACTTCGAGCAGGAGCTTTAGAGTAGAAAAAAGACAATAATTTGTTTCAACGAAGATAGGCTCAAAGACAAAGACTAAAAATGGATACTAGTCATGAGTGTCTCTTGCTAACAATAATGTCAACAGGACCATTATTTTCTTACCAAACATCTAGCATACAGTGACATGGCATTTTGGGACACATGAAACAAAAACCCCTTTACATGCCTTTACTCAAGTCTGACCAGCCAACTAGTTTTTATACTGAAAAAACGTAAATTGACATCACAGGTTGCAAAGCAGCAAAGCTGTCAGCTTTTTTTGAAATAAGCATTTTCATACTGTTTTAATACACTTTTTTTCATACTGTTATAATACACTTATTTGCATCAAATATACACTTCGATATATCTGTGCTGGCATTGATTGGGAAACAGGCAAAGGGCCTGGCTCCCTAGTACTGCCAGCCAGGGGAAATCCCCCTGTTGCTGTTCCTACCACTACAACATGCAGAGACAACACACTCAGGTCCAGCAGCTGTCAGGGTAGGACTTCAGGTAAATTTCAGTTGCTTTTTGTTTGTTTGTACATATTCTAAATTGGTGAGCAATCAGACGAGGAATTGTTTATACTCCTCAAATTTGTAGTTTAATAATAGCCATAGGTTAAAATAGGTTTACAATTATAATGACTGATCATTTGAAAAGTACCAGAACAGTATCTATTTTGTTAAGAAGTTTCATTTTAACTGCAACTAAAATATGTATCTTTTTTTTTTTTTACCAAGAAAACATAAATTATTTAAATAACTTTGGGTATTTGTTTTCAGTGGTCTTTATTGAACTTCAAACAATGATAAAGCCATCACTAAAACAGATGAGAAATGAAATACATTTAGTGACATGACAATGATAGGACGAACAGGATTCATACATAAATGATAATTCTCTAACTGGCATGGCCCTCTGTGAGCGGGTTGTCCTTGTAGCTGGTAGTGTCATTGGAGCTTCCAGGCGACCCGGATTATTGAAGGGCCTGAGGGCTTTGAGTGCACGAGGTTCGTGACGAGTCTGTGAAGTCACATGTGGTGTGCCCAGTTGAGCCCTTGGGGGTGGTGTATCATCAGGGATGTCGAAATCCAGCACGTCACCAGGGGCGTTCATCGACTCCGGTGTGGGCGTCTCTAAAGCCTTCTGGGTGTCGGTCATAGTTCCATTCTGTGGGCTGATGGTGTTTGATCGGGGCATAGCGTATGTTGTAGGTTTGGCTGGCTGAACAGTTGTCTTTGTGACGATGTTCGGGGTTTGATGGTTGGGAGTCAGCGTTGGTTGAAGGACAACAGGATCTGGTAGCATGGCCAGTGGGGCTCTAGGAATGACTGGTACGTACTTTCTTAAGAATTTCCTGTTTCTCAATGTGACTCTGCCAGAGCCATCAACTCGCACAACATACTGGTCAAATTGTCGGACCTCAATAATGATACCAGTCTTGTCCCATTTAGTGGGATTTGGGCCAACCTGATTTTGGATGCGCACACAGTCCCCAACTCGAAGTTGTTGGAGCAGGCGAGTATTGGCTGAGAGTCGCTCCGCCTGTCGCATATGTCTGTTCCTTAGGGCATCTTCTCGTGCAGATAATGTGTCCTGCCATGTGTTGTGTGGTTGGTATTTACCAGGGTGTATCGGAATAAAGTCACGGATTGGGCGACCAAACAAACACATTGCTGGCGACAGGTTAGTGTCCCGATCTGGCGTATTCCTATATTGTAGGATTGCTCTCTGAAAGGCATCTGTGTCCAGATCACCACCTGGGCCTGTGTTCTGGGTGATGAGACGCTTGATTGTTTTGACTCCCACTTCAGCTCTGCACCTGTTTTTAGTGACTCCCACTTCAGCTCTGCAATTGCTATGGGGAAAAGCCACTGACGAAACGCGGTGGTGAACTCCCCAGTTTCTTAGGAATGTTCTCGTAGCATTAGCTGTAAACTCTGGTCCACCGTCTGATGATAGTTCATCGCTGATGCCATAGGTGACAAATGTTCTTCTCAAAGCAGAAATCAGCCCAAGCGATCCATTTGTAGACTTTTCAACTATGGGCCAGTTGCTATATCTATCCACTATGACGAGGTAGTTGTGGCCAGCGTAGCTAAAGAAGTCAGCACAAATGCACTGAAATGGGTAGCAGGGTTGCATGGGTGGCGTAGGTGGAGCGCTGGGTTGAGATGGGGACATACGGTTACATGAGGAACAGCGAAGTCTCATTTGCTGAATTTCTGATGTCATGCCGGGCCAAAAGAATGAAGATTCGGCTCTTGAACACATTTGTGAAGTGCCTTGATGTGCAGCATGCAAGGAATGTAGCACAGTCTGTCGAAGACCAGGGGGGATGACAATACGATCATTGTAGAGGATTACGCCATCAAAGCTTGTCAACCTGTCACGATACTGGTGGTATTGACAAAGTTCAGAGGGCAGGTCATGTTTTGAAGTTGGGAATCCATTCTCAACCGCTGCCAACAGCTGTTGCATAGTAGGATCGCTACAGGTATCGATATAAATATAGAGATCAAGGTAGATCTAAATTGGTCACTCTAAAAAGTGGTTTTTATGGTTTTAAACCTTAAAATTTTTTTTTATATAAAAAAAAAAACGTTTTTTTACACTAAGATGCAGTGAGCTCTAAAATTTCCTTCCATTTTCTTTTGTCCCCATTAATTTAAACACTTACGATCTTCTAGTGGCCCCCTTCGTCTCCAGTCTCCGTCTGTCCTGTCTGGCTCATTTGACCTGTAATTGTCACGGCTGGGGCCTCTCGAGTCTTGATCTTTAGTTGTGGCCAAATCAACACGGATTGGTCTGCCCATAAACTCCTGAATGTGACAATTACATGAAGAGAGGCTTATTGACTTTCTGAGAAAATTGATAGGCAAAATAGGTAAATAAATCTGAAAAGTATACACAGAGACCAAGGCCTCCCAAAAGAACAGACAGAGTCACTGAAATAAACTAATGTTTGCATTTTTTACCAAATTAAGCCAAATGATTAAATACATGCAACTGTAACAGTTTAATTTGTTCACCTAGTAGGCTTGAAGGCTGAACAAAAATTACACCTGCTGTCCTAACTACCGTAAACGCTTTTATCTCTGTTATGCAAAAATGTGCTCACTTCAGCGACTCTGTATGTTACTTTAGAACGCCTTGGTAAAGACATAAAATCAGCCAAATATTTTACGCTTCTATTTTTTACATTTTGAAACAGTTGTAATGTCATGTTGTAAAATTTGCTTTGATTAAGCGACAAATGGGTCAACATAAGCAACAATGCTGGGTATTTCCAATGTCTTGACGCTGTACTGGTAAAAACCTTTTAAATTTCAAGAAATACATAGATGATAATCAACAGTAGTTGAACATACCCTTTCATGGTAGGTGAGAGCTTCGATGAGGTCCTCTCTTGTCTGGAAATCAACATAAGCATAGCCCCGTGGACGTCCATTGTCAGTGATAAGTCTAACCTGTTCAATCTGGAATAAAGAAGGGTAAATATTTCTCACCACTGCAAATAACTTACATATAAAATTGGCTTCTTTAACATAGCAAAGCCGTTGTGTGTAAAAAGGAATACTCTAGATTGTGTGCATCAATAATGTCCTGGACGAATCAAAAATATTCCTTTCTGCTCCTTTGTTTAAAAAAATAAGCCATTCTTACAAGAGATGAGAAACTTATCACCCAAAACCAATTGCAAAGTTATAAGGTAGTTTCTATTCAATATATAGTTCATAGTTTAGACAAAGAAAACAGTGGAAAAAAACAAACAAACTTACTCTCAAATCTCCAAAGAAATTCTCTAAATCATGCTCTTGAGCATCGTAAGAGACATTTCCCAAGTGGGCAGAGTAAGGACCATTTCTGGGTATGTCTTCTTCACTGTACTTGGGCCCCATAGCAGCCTTAGGGGCGCTTGGCAAAACGGAGCGATCAAATTTGATAACTGTGTCGGATTCATCTGCATAGTACACAGCAAAAAATACATGATTTCAAGGTTCTTATATGGGAAAAGTATAGAAAACTATGTTATTATAATAAAAACCATATATTGATATATGTTTGAAAAAATCTAGCTAAAATATGTTGAGACTGGAGACATGCCTAAGTAACTATGAGTATTGTACGTTTAAAAAAATCAAAAGCCCTTAAAAAGTTAATTGAATTTAATGTTTGTAATTTACCGTCAGGTTCTGTGAGTGTAGCCCAATTAGCACTCTTTGGCTCCGAGTCTCCGGTGGACTGAAGAAACTGGTCAAGAGTCAGAGTTTTCTTTCCTTCCTTCTTCTTCTTTTTGCCTGCAAACAAACAGAAGTCATTTTTATTTTTTATCAAAAGCAACAACCATTTCAAGGTGATGATTGAGTGAGACAAATATATCAAATATGATTTGTTACAAATATTTGTTCAAACATAAAATGTTGAGTATGAGTTGGATAAAAACTTGAAATTCAAAGTACTGGTTCCTTAAACTTCATTTTGAAGTAAATTCAGATGGTACTGAATGCAATGAAATATCAGGTAATTAATTTATAATATAATAGAACTACTGATGCTTATCACTTTATCTATACTCCAAAACCTCAATTACAACATAAATCATTCAAAGCACAAAACTTTCAACAACAAAAACAACAATACCTTTAGGGCCTGTACCTGCCATTGGTAAGGCATCTTTTTCTGAATCAAGAAAAAGAAAAGTAAGGTATGAACAAGGGAAAAAGAGTACCTGGATGTCAGTTTCATAAAGATGAAACTGTATTTGTAACAGAACTGTCTTGCCAATTTCTAAATAGAAATATGGGGGAAACGGGTAATCCAAAAACAAATTTGTTTACGTGTGCGGTAATCTAGCTGGTAGCCTTAACTTTTTGGTTGTGGGACATAATCAATAAACAAGAATTGGAAAACAGGAGTTGGATACTTGTCGCCCAAATATGTTTTTGGTATGGATATAATAATATTTTTTCAAAACGCTACTTTTCTATTTGGAAAAGTGAAAGCGGAAAAGATCTTAGGGACCATGTTGTTGTGCCATGATCAAGACTCACTGCAACAAAGAGTAAACAAAATTTTCTAGGTATGGAGATCCACATATGATATGATGGTACGCCATCTGGTTCCACAAATGGGTCAGGATTTAAGGTGCAAACAGAAGTCTCATTTTAATCTTTTTAAAACACTTAGTTTTCAGGATTCCATCAGGGGAGCCTGGGACTGGGAGACAAAATCTGACTAAATTCTCTCTCCATATAGATAAAAAGTGAATCAGAGATCCCAAAAAACTGACTGAATAATTGAACAGAGTTAATTGTTTCTATCTCTGTGCAAAACTGTGACCAGTGAGCAGCATTCCTGGATTCCATGTCCTATTATATTTTAGTGTAAGCTATGTCTGTTGGGTTTTGTTTTTTTTTAAGGATCTAGAGGACTAACAAATAGAATGTGTTATTGTGTAGGATTATGAGAGCTACAAAATAAAATTTTGATAAGATTAGCGGGGGTGTCTAATTTATACACACTAGAATAGATCTAGGCTATGTATACATCTTTATAGGTAATCTATAGGCTGAATGTTTCTGTAGAGTACTGTTTTTGTCCAAATTTCGCTATAGGCCTACGGACTACATAATGAGTGTTTTTGTTCCAATCAGATTCTTTGGTCTGATCGTCCAATTAATAAAGCTAGGCCTCAGCTCCAGAATCATCAACATTTTCTAGGTCCAAAGAAAGATTATTCGTTTTATTTAGCAATGCAAAGAGTGCCCATTATTCATACAAAAACTGTGATATATACACTTAGTGCGTCACATAGCAATATGTATACTCAGTCTTGATTGACAAGCATCAATGTTTTAAGTTATAAATTAACTAAACGCTAGGTCTATAGATGTACCTTTTTATCTCTATAGATCTAGACTTCTATATTGAATTTAACTCGAATACGTCCCAGGTTCGAATTTCAGCTGGTGTCCTCGTTTCCCGAGATGATCTCTAGACTAAATTGATAACAACGGAGTATATCTAGGTTAGAAATACATCATAGGATCTAGATCTCCATTTTAAAAGAAGTATAGATTCTAGACCTAGACTCTAGATCTAGATCTAGATATCTAGAATCTAGATTTCTTCTGTATCAAGATTCTGGATTCAGCTGTGTTAGTCCTCAAATGACAGCTAATCCGGATCTCTAACTAGTAACTAGGGGATCATATTATATAGTTCTTCAAAATTCGATGAATTTGTCATTAGTGGTAACAAAATGGTAGTTTAATAGATAAAATAGGTGTAAATTAGTTGATATGACTGGAAACAACAAAGGGGATAAATTCACATGCCGTCTCACCTCCGGTCGCCATCTTGAGAAAGGCAGGTTCGGACAAAATGAATTTGACGTGGGCAGATATCGAAAGTGGAAACTACTCCGTCTTTCTTCCCGTGTTATCTTTTTGTTCAGTCGCAACAATGCTTGGTTATTTGTTTTTTTTCTTTTTGTTTCTTTTTTTTTAACAATTCTATAACGAATTTACATTCTGCATGTTTTCACTAGATTGTTATTTGCATACAATACAGTACAGATATATAATTATACAGAAGGACTAGTATAAAGGGCGTTCATGGGATATAAGCTCAGTAGCCTTTATGCAACTCAAAGTTACCTAACATTATCTGAAAGGCGGGGAAATACGGTAGGCCTAGGTAGAACAACAAAGACTTTGTCAACGCCTATCGCGGGTTTTAACTTTCAAGCCTCGTAGGGTTTCTCGATGGGATCCATTCGGCGATTTAGTCAACATAAATTATTTCCATAATTGGTATTAACGAAAGTCAGACGCTTAACATAAGTGATGTAATTGTATCCACCGAAACTATATGGAGCTGTAGAATTTAAAAGAAAGGGAAAAAAAACTGTGTGAATTAGCTCAAATGTGAGGAAAGTTTTATTTTTTTGCCTTTTTTTTAAATATATATACAATAAGAGAGCTGTTTTGAGATACTTTGGATAGCCATCTTCTTCTTCTTCTTCTTATTATTATTATTATTATTATTATTATTATTATTATTATTATTATTATTATTATTATTCTTTTTTTTATATATATAATTATATTGACTGAATAAACATTGAACATTAAACTTTAAAAATTTAATTTCCTCAAAACGTAGAACTATGACTACCATTGTTTTTCCCCTGTGCTCTTCAAATATGTTTCTCAACCCATAGAGTAAACACTTCTTGGCTGGGGGTAATATCTCCGTATGCAAATTATACAACACGTATTATGTAGAATGAGGTATGCGTTACGTCTTTCCCACTTTCATCGTTTTGTTGTGTGTGCATAACATACACATTTGGAACTAAATTAATAGCAGCAGTGTTGTAATTACGTTAAAATACCCTTGTTGTGTTTCTGCCAGTTAGTTCAACTCACTGTACTCATAACCATACATTATTCGTGACAATTATCAAAGTCAGCCATGACAATCAACTACCGGTATAGTTTGTCTTTTTAAACTACTGCTGCGTTTTCACCAATATCATTACCAAAGTTATCGCTCATCACACACACACACGCAGTTCTATTAATAGAACTATGGTGTCATAGAGCATTTTGCTTTTGTTACCCCTTACGGCCTTAGTTCATTTAGTCACTGTGTTTGAAACTAACTTTATTTGCGTGTCGTTGTGGTCCTCATTGTTGGTATTATCTTTGTTGTTATCCGTGGCATTGATGATACTGGTGGTTTTTTAATTGCTAGTAATGATTTTAAAGTTCTTGTAAATGTTGTTCTTGCTGTAACTGCTGCTGTTTATAATGCTATCATTTCACTTCTACTCTTTCTTAGTGCAAGGATGCAAAAGGTGAGGATAAAATATTCATGGAAGGGAAAACATCATGGTCATACTAATCCTGAATCCTAGCCGTAACAGAGAACTTTTGAATATGTATCAAAAATGTTGAAAATAAAATTTAAAAAACAACAAGGCATTAATTGCCTTGCCCCCAAAATGTAGTTAATTTCGTGTGTGCTGAAGAAGGCCCAATAAAGCCAATGCGTGTTGTAATTACGTTAAAATACCCTTGTTGTGTTTCTGCCAGTTAGTTCAAGTTCCTGAGTGCTCTGACGTAACTATATTAGTTTTATCTTGTTTGGCTTTGTGCTTGCCTTTTAATGTTTGTTCGTTTTTTTTCAAGAACAGCAACCTCTTAAGTAAGGACTTTCAATTTCTAACAAAATATATTTCTTGTAACCCTCATCCTTCATGACTTTAACTTCTGACGTGTTACATTTCAGTAGATCGTACCACTTAATGTTCGCGTTTTACACCAAACTATTTTATGGTATAATCATTTTGTAGTGAGATTTGTATTTTTAAAACAATTATTTTTACTGTGGGTTAACCTGTAATAAACTAATACCTCATCGGAATTCATCTGATTTTTTTTTTTTTGCACAGAAATGTGAAGGTCCTCTGGAACATTCAAATAAAAAAAAAAAAGAAACAAAGACGATGATGATAACAACAAACAAAGATAAAAGATAGGCTGATTGTTTCCCTCAATTATCCAAACCAAGAACTTTATTGAAAACTAAATTTCCCTTGCTACCATGTTTGTGAATCTTGAAAGTTTGTCGCGGACTGATATAAATAAAAAAAATGTTGTTTTTTTTTTGTTATGGCACAAATTGTGGATTTCATCATTCGGTTCTTGTTTAGGATTTTGAAACGGAGAGAGCAGAAGTCACAACCACTAAGTTATCTGATTGCTTGGATCATTAACTTTCTAATGATGAGTATCGATATTTGTAATAACTCATGTCGTAACTGTCTATACTGTTTTGTCATGCTGCATATACGGACCATCAAATGTGCCTTTAAAGGACAAATAAAGTTATATCTTATCTTATCTTATCTTATCTTATCGACGCCTTGAATTTGTGTGTGGTTATATCTGCATAATTATTGATTAAATTCTATCGTTCCACACTGGTCACTTTAAAAAGTATTAATGACACAAGGGAGTAGATCCTTTTGATGGGCAGCTGGTGTAATCGCAGAGACTAATAGCTTTTAGTTAATCCTACGGAAATCTTGGTGGAAATCTGCAACTGCAAAAAGATGCCCATAAACCACAAAAAAATTAGTACCTCAATGGAATCTTTGTAAAAGTTATGGAAGTCTTGTCGTATCTGCGAAAGAAACACTCGTAGAAGCTGCGGAATTTACGATAGTCTTGGCGTACCTACGAAAAAGAAGAAAAAAAAACTTCGGAAAATGTGCGGGAGTCTTGGCATACCTACGGAAGAAACCCTCATAAAAGCTATGGAAGCTTTGCTTTAAATATAATTAAGGGGGGAACATCGGTAAACATACGGATGTATTGGTAGACATAAAAAAAACCTCGTTCAACCTACATAAGTATTGGCGCACAACTGAAGCAAACCCTACTCAAAACCACGGATGTATTATAGGGAATATATGAAATAAACACGCGTTAAACCAACATAAATCCTGGTACATGCATGAAAACCTCCTTTAAAACTCCTGAGTCTTGTTGGTTTGTTAAAAGTGCGGAACACCTAGCGGACTCCGGAGGTGTATAAAACCTGGTTGAATCTACGGATGTCTTTAAGGATTTCTGAAACCTATAAGCTATGGATAGACTCAAGAGAGCTATATGGAATCCCATATGCTTTAAAAATATGGAAATGCTGATGTTTGCATAAAAATGTAGGAGTGGATTCCAAGGTAAATTTTTATTTTTCGCAAAATATTTAATAGTTATTTTGGGTAAATCTCAACTAGGCCTGTTTATTTTTATACTTTCAGTTGTGCCTACAGATTAACAAATTTGAGGGGAAATAAAAGAAGTGATATAAAAGTCATCCAAAAATGTACACGTTCAAGACAAAACAATCATTCCCTTTCAATGACAACAAGCTTAGAACGCGTTTACGATAGATATTTCCCTAATCCATACTAAAAAGTTCGACGCACATGAGAAAAATACCTACCATATTCCTGTTCCATCAAAATATCGGTACTAAAGTTTTCGAAAACTCGTCGCCATGTTGCACTTGGCAATCACATTTTTTTGTTCGGAATGCAAATAGATGCCCTTTGTACACTTCCGAAGGGCTGTTTGTGCTTCTGCGAACTTCACACGCTGTGGTTGTGCCATTATCAAAATCCAACCCCCCTTGCTACATTCAGTTTCGACTTCAATTAACAATCTCATAAGAGGCCAAAAGCAGGTATATAAAAATCAATAACAACAACCACAAAGTCCAAACAAAGGAACAACCTGCCCCTATAAAATATGAAAAACAACAACAAGAACAACAACAACAACAACAACAACAACAACAACAACAACAAAACCAAGCAAACATACGTTATTAAACGTGGCTTTTTGCATTTTTTCGGTTTTGCGTTTGTCCACGTTTCCAACTCTTATATTATATTGTTTTTAAAAGTGACCCCACAAGTAAACATGTTGAACGTAATTATATTATGTAAACTGCCAAACTATATAATTGCTAAACAGACTTATCCATGAAAGACTAAAAAGCATAATTTATTTATCTCATTGAACGGAAAGACAAAACAAAGTCCTCAAGATCTATAAATATTTTCATTTAAAATACTTAACAAAACAAAAACAAACAAAAAAAACAAAAAAAAAAAAAAAAAAGAAAGAAAAAAATCACATTCATTACAAGAGCGCGGTGGCCTGAATAGTCCAGTAGAACATCAGCTTCCGATGAAGGAGGTCCGTGGCTCGAGCCCTGGCAATTTCGCTCCCTACTGGTTGAGTCGGTGTTAGTTTAATGTAGCAAATTAGAGAGGAGTCATGTTATATCCACCCTTGTGTGTGGTAGCATATAAAATTGTCAGTCGTCAGTCTTGAGACGCGTTCACAATAATTATATCCTATATAGTGCTGACGTTGTACGTAAAGCCAACTCAACTACAACTTGCTCTATCTTTGCGGGGGAAAAAAAACACGGATGTTGCGCTGCGTCATTCACGTCTCTGGCTCCGCCCACTTTTGTGCCGCCCATTTTTGGCCTTTGGCTACTCAGCATAAAACGAAATTAACCGTTAAGCTAAATGTATACCATTTTTATTTCAAGAGACTGTAAATAAATAAAAAAATATATCTAGTTGGAAAACCATAACGAATATCCATCGTCATTTTTTTATTTCCTTAAAATTTTTAAGATTATTCACCTCGGAGCTGCTCACTTCGATCACACAGGTCGCATCCGTAAACTGAAAATTCTTCAGGCAACACTGATCTTATTGTAAAGCGTAATCAGGAGATAAAAAAAAGTGTTGATAATGGTAATATCCAATGAAAGGCACCTTAATATTATTTTCATAATGCACCTAAATGTTACATAGATTCTACATTTCGATCTAGATCTGATCTAGGTGCCGATTAAAAATAATAAATCAAACTCAAAGCAGGCGGTGTCTACACATCTAGTCTAGATCTAGACTAGATCTAGTATTCTAAATCTAGACCGGTGTTGTTGTTGTTTGTTTGTTTTTCGGGGAGGACTAATATTCTATATCGATTGTGTTTCTGCCTCAATATTGCTATTGTACATACCTCTGTCCAAATTTTGGTAATGGTATACCTAATATCAATACTACAATAGTGTTTTTGTCCGAATTCTCTACTATACATACTGTATTTATGTTTCTTCATTGGTCGGATCGGCAAAAAAAGTGAAACACTTTCCTAGTTTAACATTATATAAGTCTCAAGAAAGACGTTTAGCCTATACAGTGTCTAATAAAATCATTGCAGTCCACAGTATCACTTACACTCTTGACGGTCCCTATATCTAACTTTGTTAAAGCCTTTATAGTTGTTACACTGCCTTATTTGTTACTTAATCAAAGAAATTTTTTGGAAAAAACATACTTAGATGGTTGGATTATTATTTAAGAGTGTACATTGTAACCCTTTGCTTATTTCAGGCTGAACTTGGCATTAATGAGCATCACCAAAAGCAGGTGGTCAACTACATTCGTTTTGCTAGGTATCAACGAGGTCAGCGGCTTCGTGCAGTTGATGTTTGTTTTGAGGAGCTCAAAGACAGCAGGTAACTAGTAATTTGCTTCTCCTACTTATACACACATTTTTAAGAATTAGACTAATGTAGCACAACAATTTGTTTTGGGTATGGCCTATTCAGTAAAAATTTTGTTGCCGGTACTGCTCATGAAAATAAAGAGAACAATTGGTATGTGAACTGCTCATGAAAATAAAGAGAACAATTGACGTGTGTAGTCCTATGAAACATACCTTCATGTTTTCTTAAGTAATGAATTGCACATACAGCATGTATTTTGTTTTACAGCTCATATTATTATATTTTCTAAACGCCTGTTCTACTGCTTTACCATATAATTTAAAAAGATCATATTCTTTTTTTGGTATGAAAAGCATACAGATGGTCTTTTGGTAGTAGTATCTTGGAAGCAAATATTTATATTCTCTCATTTAGTAACTTAGGTCTCACAATATAACAAAAATGGATTTGAAATCTGATAACAACCTTTACGTTTTTTACCTAAGATTTGATTCTAGATGTCAATGTTTTGAAGAGTAACTCTAATTATTATAATGTCCACTTTAATATTTAGTGTCTTTTTCCTCTTAATCTCCTCTCAAGTATTTGAACATTTATGCAGTTTGAAATACTTAAAGAGTGAAAAACAATTTTGATTCAAAATGGGTGTTAGTATCTGTGTGGACACAAGAGAGAAACGTAAAACAAGCACTAAATTTATTTTTTTAACATCCATCAATCCTTCAAGATACGTTGTACTCCTTATTTATTGGAGAGCAAACTGGCGCAAGTGGTAGAGCATTGATCTCCCGATTGGGAGGTCCCTGGTTTAAAACAATGATCGGTAAAACGTTTATTGGTTGGGTCGGTGTCAGTATAATGTGACTGGTTGAGACAGGAAGCCAAGTCTCCCCGCACTGTCACTGTCTGGTAGTCCATAAAATTATCAGACGTTAGTCTTGGGACTCGTCTTTAATATAGGCTTTTAGTGCAGAAGCTTGCCTCATACAAAACAAAAAATTACAAACTCCCTATTTTTTTGCCAGGCTCACAGATGAAACCTTCACGGTTGACGAGGTTGTGGATATGCTGGATGGACTGTTGTCGGTGGTGAGGTCAGAGGTCGAGTCGGAACTGATCAATACAGCCCACACCAACGTCCTCATGACACGGCAGATGTGTCAACAAGCAGAGAAATATCACCTGAAGCTCTCCACAGATATATCAGAGCTAGAGAATAGGTGAGGGAAGAGACATAAAAACAGGGGGGAAAAAAAGGAAAATGAATGGAAACAAGAAATGATCTAGAGAATACATGGGGAAAGAGAAAGAAAAAATCAAAACACAAGAAAATGAATTGAAAGCTCTCCACAGATATATCAGAGCTATAGAAGAGGTTAGGAAAGAGGAAGAAAAATAGGGAGATGGGAAAATAAACTGAAAGAAGAAATGTCTGCCCATTTCTTTTAAAGGTGTATACTTAGAATCCTACCAAGGTTATTATTTATTTTTATCTATTATGTCATTCTATCCTTGTTAACTTTGTTCTCCTAACAAAAAAACAATCCCATCATTAAGAATTCTAATAATAGGCTTCAGTGTGCATTTAACATTAGTATTTTTAGAATGCTCTTTTGTATTTGTTAATGGCTGTCCAACACATGTCAATGATAAGAGCCTGTAAAGGTGTTTGCTTTTTTGTGTTGGGTTGAGTTAATCATGTCAAGCAATGAATTAATTTATATACAAAGCATTACTGTAACACATTAAAATTGCTAATTGTGAACGTTTAATTAATTTATATACAAAGCATTACTGTAACACATTGAAATTGCTAATTGTGAACGTTAAATTACTGTATATACAAAGCATTACTGTTACACATTAAAATTGCTAATTGTGAACGTTTAATTTATTTATATACAAAGCACTACTGTTACACATTAAAATTGCTAATTGTGAACGTTTAATTTATTTATATACAAAGCATTACTGTTACACATTAAAATTGCTAATTGTGAACGTTTCTCTCAGGGAGTTGTTGGAACAGATCCGTGACTTTGAGGAGAGAGAGTTTTCAGGTGCAAAGAGAGACAAAGAATTTGTTGCCCAAAAACTTATACCTATTAATGACACCGGTCTTACGCAGTTGCTGAACATGGTAAGGCATGAAAGTTTTTCTTTACTTCTCAAGCCTATCACCTCCCAACGAACTAATATATCAATACCCTTTCAGAGCTGACCATAAGTCTTCAGTGAAAGGTATCAAAATAAAACCTTGTCTAGAATTTTTCTATTTTTTTTTAGATGCTGAGAAAACCTTTATATTATGTAAGTTCCTAGCATTGTAGTTTTCTTTGCCTGAAATCATTTCACAAACACAATGAATTTGGTACATTCAAATTTGAAGGGAATAAAAAAAAAAAGATGAGGAAAAATCAATTGACAAGACTAGAGGAAAAGAACCCACAACAGTCAATTGCTGTACCAATAAACCCGAATTGAATTGGAAAATGAATAATGCTATTTCAAACAATATCTAAAACTCATTAAACAATGGTAAGCTACAAAAATTGTGTTTCATATTGATTTAAAGGGGTCAAATATAACGGTAAAAGAGAATTATCAAGATGCCAACCCCCATGAAACCAAGTTGAAAAAAATCTAATTTTTATTTTGTATGATTGAAATTTGTCTGCAAAAAGTTATTTTAAATAAACGCCAACTGGCATCTGCTATTTAATTTTTCTTTTTGATGAGTTATATCGAATTGAAAAACAGTGAAAACTCTTTATCTGGTGATATGAAGTGTGAAACATGGCATTTGCATCCTTTTTATCTCTTATTTTAATCTTTTTGTCAACAGAAAATTGATGAACTTCTATCGGAAAATGAGATGTTACTGCAAAGACTTTCAAAGTTTGACAAAGAGGTAATACATCTTTGTGTTCAACAGTTAGGTTAACTTGTCTCCTAAACAATCAGTTAATACGGTAATATTTATAGTATTTAGTAGCATTAAATCTTTTTTTTTAATCTTATTTTTGAAGGTCATGGCATGAAACTGTCCTCAATCACCTCACTCCAAAAAATGCTTTTTTGGTTTTACAATACTGCTACTACTGCTGCTGCTAATAACAGTAGTAAAAATAATTACTATCAAAATTTTTTTTCTCAGAGATAACACATCCCTTTCTCTTGTGCCAGTTTTGTAAGGGTTCTACTGTTATGAAACACATAGAAACATAAATTAAGGAATTTAAAAATGTACTTAACTTATCACATACCACAATGGTTATATCAACCCTACAGCATAAAAAGTAAAAGCAATTTAATCTGTCAAAATATATAAATTGATTGATAAATCAGAGTATCAAAGAGCCAATATGAGACGTACAATCAGGCACATTCTAAATTTAATGTCAAAACTAGCTCTTATGGCCATCAGGCTAAGATCTTTGAAAAGTACACGATCTTCTTATTTTTTGTTCAGTGATATATGACGTATGTGTTTGAAAATTTTGAGGACATTGTTGTTTTGTATTGGTGCACAATATTGGTTTTGTATTTATGTGTGAAAAAAGAACTAAAAATTAAGACAGGCTTGTGGAATGAGATCACTACCCATTTTTGTGGTGTCCTTTTTCTAGATTGCCTTTTCTTCTGGCTATAATTTTTTAAATCAAATACTTGCTTTCTGTAATAAAATGTAAAATTCTCTGTTGGACAGTTTGCTGGCAACTACCAGAGAACGAAATCTCTGACATCGGATCTGGAACGTCTTCAATCAGAGTTGAGAGCCAAGGGAACTCGGGTAAGCTCTTCATGACTTAGTTGACTTATGGCCCTGACGCATCCCAGCTCTTCATTTCTGACAGGGGGGGCGGTGGCCCTGGGGTAGAACATCGGCTTCCGACGCAAAAGGTCTGGGTTCGAGCCCTGGAAGTTTCGCTCCCTTCTGGTTGGGTCGGTGTCAGTATTATGTGACCGGCTGAGACAGGAGTCATGGCATCCCCGCCCTGTCTTGTGTGTGGCAACACATAAAATTGTCAGGCATCAGTCTTGGGGCCCGTCTACAATATAGCCCATATAGTATTGATGTTGGACGTTAAACCAACTCAACTTCTTCACCTGTGACACTTAGGCAGCTTTCATGATTCTTAACGTGAGCTAGTAATCTCTTTTTGTTATTATTGCTGCACAACTTGTATATTTTCTCTTTATACTTTACCCGCGGACGGTTGAAAAAATATTTTGGTTCCAGTCTATGTCAATTTTGATAAAAAATAGACATAATTATTTTAATCCTTGTTATTATATTTCCGTATCTGAGTATTGGTTTCTATCGGTAGTATGTTCATATGGTGTTTTTGTTTTATCCATGCACTCCAGAAATTCATATTTTTATCAGGGCAGCTGTGTTACAAAACTATTTTCTGACAACACACAAAATATTGAGAGGTCAAGGTAGTAAGCAGTATTAAATCTGGTCTTTACTGACTTACTTGACTTGACTTGGTCACTTTTTGCATCCTGGTCATCAGATGGGGATGCCTGATCAATCTCTGCTTTTTGCTTGATGAGCAATGTGCATTGATCAGTCTTATGCCTCTAAGCAGCAGTTGATGTAAATTCTCTGTTGATTTTAGAGTACGTTTATCTTGATAAGTGATAGATATTTAATAAATCTTGATTTTTAAATTTTAATAGTTCAATAAAATCTACGTTTTGATGGTTCGGTTGCTACACAGCCAGGAGCAACTTCTGCCGAGGTGTCCGAGATGACCCGTCAAATGGCGGAACTCCAGACACAGATTGATCAGGAACGGCAGAAGGGCCAGGTCTCGTCGGAGCAGGCAGAGCAAGAGATGGCAAACACCAAACACGAACTGCTGCGCATCAGGGAGATGCTGGAAATGGCAGAGAAGGTCAGGCTACTTTCTTGATTTGCTCTGGGTAGAATGATGACACTAATTTTGTCTCATTTTGAGATGGAGGAGTTAGTGAAAAGATCACGGTCTTCGGCAAATTTTTGGTATGTTCAAATCTGCTTCAACTTGCTCTGGGTAGAATGATGACAATAATTATGTCTCATTTTGAGATGGAGGAGTTAGTGAGAAGATCAGGGTCTTTGGAAAATTCTAACTATATTCTAATCTACTTCAACTTGGGATGGAGTTGAGAGTTAGTGTGATAATGACAATGTCGCTAATAATAATCCACCATGCAGGTAAAGCAGAGTTTCTTATTCTTATGTGTGTTTTGTTGTAAATCCACAAGCTACTTTAATCTTGACTTTGAGTAAAGTCTAAAAGAGGCACCCCAATAAAATTAATTTTGTTAGAACTTTTGGCTGCAAAGTTCAAAACATATGGTCTTCTGCAGAAAGCCAAACCTAGCTACTGGACTTTTCATTTTTTCCCTTTGTTTTGAATTAGAATAGAGGATTAAGTGTGATAGTTGAGGAATACCTATAATGATTCCTTGTGGCTTTTGAATGTAATATTGTATTGTGTCAATATTATATGATTTTTCTTCTTTTGTAAATGTGATAATGGAAATTGTTAAGCACATTGAGCATAATTGTTCATAGAAGTGGGCTGTATAAATGCAATATATTATTATTATTTTTATTTTTATTGATTGTTAGACTTGGTGAATAATTTATATCTTTTTGTCTCAGGAACTGGAGAAGAAAGTGAGTCAGACAACACCATTCAAGAACTTGAAGCAAATGCTCCAGAAGAAAAATGATCAGATGAAAGATCTGCGGAGGCGCCTTATTAAGTGAGTCTCGGTGGTTATTACTGACTAGAAGTTACTATTAAAATACATATAGAAGTTCTTGCAGCAGGACTGTGAAATTTTTGAAATTTTTTTTTTTTTAATGATTAGTGCTTGACCTGTATACATGGAATCTCCAGCTTTATTTAAACTATTTCTTAGATAGGCACCAGTTCCTTTTTTTCACTCTGCAGTAAATGAGTAACCGTTTATTATAAACTTCAGAGAATTTTCCTTGTGCTTGTAATGTGTAAAGAGGGAAGGCTTAATTGATATTAAATTAAAATTAAGTATCACTGATCCTGCCGGGGGAAAGCAAATACTCTTCACGGAAAAGTCTAGCGTACCATTAAAATTATCATTTTTAATAGTTAAAAAAAAGGATTGTTATAAAAGTTTAACCATTGAAAATTTGTAGCTTTACATCCCAGCTTTGAGTTATTATATAACAGTTCAATTTATAACATGTCAATTGCTATTTTGACATAAAATAACAGTGGTGCCGCTAAGCGATGTAATACGGTTGATCTGGTTAACTAGATCTGATTCATTTCCCTGTGTTGCACAGTAACAGTAGACAGTCGGCACTGGTCACGAGTAAAGAGTACAGGGGAAAAACGACGATAATCACAAAAAACGATTTTTCAAGTTACTCCCATTGCCCAATTACTCCCCTGCTAAAGATCGTTACTGCATGACTAATTTGGCAAAAGCCATCGCAGTCCTACATTATAAAGGTCTTTTAAAACAGCATCATGTAACAGAAATATAGACTTTCAGTTTCAAACTTTAAAATTCAATGTTCTCAAAACGTAGAACTATGACTACCTTTGTTTATCCCCTGTGCTCTTCAAATACATTTCTCAACCAATAAAGTAAGCTGCTTATTATAAATGTGCTTATAATTTGTCTACTACATTCTGTATCTTAGTAGCTTTACAGTTTCTTATAAGCATGTCTCATCATGATAGTTTATCAAATAGTAAGATTAAGATTAATAAGAAAGCTTTGACTTGTTTTTCAGGTATGAGCCTGTAGGAGATGATTAGATTCCTGACTGTGGTTTTGGCTCTGATCTGGAGGGAACTCAATAAGTATAAATCATGGTGGCACCGGCAATAGCAACTATATGTACTTAAATAGTGTTTATTTGGACTATCGAGTGAGAGAGGGAATGATAGAGAGAAAGAAAGAGATAGAGAGAGGGTTGGGTTGAGTTGGTTTAACGTACATCAGGCTATATTGTAGACAGGCCCCAGGAAAGAGAGAGAGAGAGAGAGAGAGAGAGAGAGAGAGAGAGGAGAGAGAGAGAGAGAGAGAGAGAGACAGAGAGAGACAGAGAGAGAGAGAGAGAGAGAGAGAGAGAGAGAGAGAGAGACAGACAGACAGACAGAGGGGTGGAAACACTAATCCTATGAATCCTGTCTCAGCCTGTCACATTAAACTGACACCTACCCAACCAGTGGGGAGCGAAATCGCCAGGGCTCGAACTATGGACGTTTTGCGTCTGAAGCCGATGTTCTACCCCAGGACCAGAGAGAGAAGACAGACAGTAGGGTGGAAACACAAGCCTAGAATTGTAGATTGAGAGAGAGAGAGAGAGAGAGAGAGAGAGAGAGAGAGAGAGAGAGAGAGAGAGAGAGAGAGAGAGAGAGAGAGAGAGAGAGAGAGAGAGAGAGAGAGAGAGAGAGAGACAGACAGACAGAGAGAGAGAGAGAGAGAGAGAGAGAGAGAGAGAGAGAGAGGAAAATAGGTAGAGATAATTATCCACTCCACAAAGGCCAATACTTAATTATGTTAATTAAGTCTCCAAGTTATCTACCGCAAGTGTCTGTGTACTTGTAGTCTCAATGTCAAGTAATTTGCTTATTTGTGATAAATTTAAATTTTATCTTATAAAATGTCAGTTTGCTCTTTGTATGAGGTTGTAGAATCAATTGACTTTAACCATTAATGATGCACAGCGTCCGTCATTGCCCTTTACGCCCATGTGCCACATCGCCCGCTATATATTACTGCTAAAAAACTCTGTGGACCAATTTTTAGGGACCTGATATTATCGCTGAACAGTAATTTTTTTAAACTAGAGCTAGAACTATCTTTTACACATTTTTAAAAAAGAAATTGGTTTATAAAATTATAACCGAAATAATTATGATTTTTTGAAGATGGCATTCAATTTCTTGCAAAGTTTGACAGCTCAAAAGCAAAACTTTGATGATGAGGGTACCCCACTTGAAGAATTTGACTATGACTATGATTCGCATGAAAGTGATACAGAATTAGATCATGAAGAGCTGAAAGAGGTTGATGATGATATTAATTCATCAAAAAAGCTTGACTGTGATCAGTCTAGCGGCGATGATGGCCTAGATCTAGATCTATGTGAAACAAAACCAATCTAATGGAGTGATGAGCTGAAACCATCGTGAATTTTTTAAACAGTTAATATACAAATTAATATTATCATATATAGTATCACTGAAAACATTGTCTATTTAATAATAATAATAATAATGATAATAATAAAAATAATAATAATAATAATAATAATAATAATAATAATAATAATAATAATAATAATAATAATAATAATAATAATATATTGCATTTATACAGCGCACTTCCATGAACGATCATGCTCAATGCGCTTAGCAATTTCCATGATCACAATTACATGTATAAACACAGTCAGATGTTTCAGTGGCTATAGACTGTAAATCTTCAATTGTGCATGATATAAATGGGTATCAACAGCATTTGCAATTTCTTTCAAAACAATAAAACAAAAAACGAAATTTATATGATTTTTTTTGTATAACTGACCATGTAAGAAATGCAGCTAATCCCATTTACATTGGCACATTGAAGGTGTGTTTTGTCGAAGCCTCTGGTACATTAATGGTTAAGTCTTTATAATGTTTTTACATACAAATTTCCTACATATTTGCAATCAATTTTACCCTCGTGTATTAATGTTTTTCAAGAAGTTCTGCTTGAGTGCTTGTCTTTTACTTCTAAACATCTTCTCTTTAAAAGATTTTTGTTGTACTAAAGATAAAAAAAAAAAAAGAACAACTTTTTAAAATTGTCTAAATGCAAAGCGTTTCTTTTCTTTGTTTATTTTTTTAAAGAAAAAGTTCAAGTGCCCTCTCTTTTTATTAAAAAATAAAAAAAGAAAGAAAGAAAGTTCAAGGCATGTTTTAGTCAGCAGTAAATATATACTATTGAAGTGTAAACATTTCAACTCTTTTCTGTGTAAAAAATTGAAGAGTGGCTGAGCAATGCATCTGGGTAAATGTACCAATTTTCTGCCAAAACCAATATAACAACATACAAAAAGTATAGGCAACCCATAAAAATGTCTCTTTGTCTTTTGTAACATTATTTGTTTTTTTAAGCTGTCTGCATTTCCTATTTTTTATTTCATTAGAAGAGCAGATTTTTAGATTAAAAAAAAAAAAAGATCACAATTTTTGGTTCTAAATTAAAAAGAAATCTTTCATTTTTGCCACTGTGCATGTCATATTCCTTATTAATCATCTCTCATTCCGTCCAAAATTTCTCTCATGTTGGCTAAGACTTTATCATACTTGGAAAGTTTCTTATGCCTAATTATTCTCTTGAGTGTATTTTCAACATGTCAGTACGTTTATATAATTTCTCAATTAGGCTAAATTATTTTTATTTTCTATCTTCTAGTACCGGTATGTTTATTTAATGACAGCTGTTATCACTTTTGTGACTTTTGTGTTCAACTGCCACACATTCCATGGCCAAATGGTCAACTTTTCAAAAACATTCTGGTTGATTTTAAATATTTTTAAAGTTTTAATGTTTTAATATATGATATTGGACTAATTGTGTGATAAGCCACTGTATATGTAGCATTTCTAATACTGTACCATATTTAATCATTAGGTCATGTTATTCCAAACTACTGGAACTTTTTTTCTTTTATCATCTATGTCACAGGAAAGTTTTAAATTATTATAAAATTTAGAAACTGTTGCTGGGCTTGCAGGATGACATTATGTCAGTGATTTGACATCCATTTTGACACAGTTTAGTTTAAGCCTCTTGATTTCCTGTAGAACATATGCTGCATCAACCCCCCTCCACTGAACTCGGTTCTGGCTGGTCCTTTTCATCTCGGCCCATGTACTACCAGCAGTTTTTATCTGGACATCGTTGCTTTGCTGCCGAGTCTGCTTCGGGTGGCCGACTTTGTGTTTGCCTTAGGGTTTCCACGTCAGGGTTTGCCTTGTGATATTGGATACTAGTTTTTTAAGTGTGTGGCCTATCCAGTCCCATTTGCGTTTTCTGATCTCGGTTGCGATGGGGGTTTGCCTCGTTCTGTCCCACAATTCTTTGTTTGGGACAACTTCAGGCCACCTAACGTTGAGGGTGTTTCTAAGGCATCTGTTGGTGAATGTTTTCAGTTTATGGCTGCTGGTCTTGGTTAGCCATAGAGTAAGTCAAATTGACAGGGCTGTAGACATCCAGATTGGTCTTGGGGTTTGCCATTTGACAATAGCATTTGTACTAAAACTACTATGGTACTAATACTGGAATAAATCATTATTAAAAACAAAAAAAGGACAAGATATGCATCCTGCTTGCTTGGTGATGAAATATCTTAGCTTTTTTATTATCATGTCTCACCCTGAACCAATTGTGATATTTAATGTTTATTATTAGGTTTTAAAATGTTTCTCCATGATAGTTTCTTAACAGCAGATCATTTTTAAGTGTTCAACTTGTGTGCAATTGAAAGAGTTCACTTTAGTTTTAAATACAGTATTATTTTGTGTCAGAATAGTTGTTTCATCATGTCCAATTTCACAAGAAAAGTGACATACTTTTATTAATATGTCTATACATCTATCTCCTATATTTATAATACTAGAAATAAAAGTGAGACAGACTTATTAATGTGTGACACGTTATTGTCAAGGGGTAAAACTTGTAATTAAATCATAGCGAGTGTACTCATTTGTAATTGTAAGACAATCAATTAACTGATCCACATAATATAGTACTGTGACTTGTTTCTACAAATTTTGCATTTGAATATTGACTTTAAAATGTTTTGATTATTATTCCTCTGCTTTGTTCAAATTGGTTGTAAACTCTTTGATACATTTATTTCACCCATATATCAGTACACAATTGTTCCATCTTTCTAAATGTTTTAAATAAAACATCTTTTTGTTCAATTTGATTTTACAGACTTCATTGGCATGATGCTTGAATGTAATTGTGTTACTTTTGCATTTTCATACCAAGGTATAGATCTTTAACCCATTCAGCACGGCGCACCAGTTGACTGCCTAGTTGTGAAAGAACTACTGGTTTTGCTCGCGTCTACTTCACCGACTTAGCACCTCCCAACCAAGCATTGTGGGGTGCTGAGTAACTGCCACTGGTAGTAGGCCTTCATTCCTCCTTTTTCTGTCATGTGAGAATCTCAAGAACAGGTGTACAGTCTCTTAAAATGTCAACCAATGAAATCAATGAAGAGTTTGAAAAATGTTCAGCCTCCCAGTCACATTATGACGGTTATATCACTGATGATAGCCTGATTCTCTAAGAAGAAAGGAGCAAGTTACCCCTTGTCGAGACTTGGGTAACCTGGCGGTGTTTAGTCTCTATGTATAAAGACGGTTGAACATTTATGTAGGGGAAGATGGTGATGGAAACAATGCTTTGACTGATTCACATTGAAGTGTCAAACACCGCCCCACAAGACACATACTGATGTGATGTGAAACAGGCGCTATCCAAAACACATACATGTATTAAAATCCACTCTGTTCTGTTTATGCGACTGTGGACTTGTAATTGCAAATGGCTCTCACTTGGATAGTATACTGACACATACTGTACCTGCTGATGCTTTGCAGGTGTCTGGTCTGATATTTTTCTAGTAATTCGTGGGATGTAGATCTAATTAAATTTTAATATTATTATATTAAAGTTGGCTTAGTAGAGGCATAAAGATAGCTTAGTCTACAGTGCTCGGGACTGGGGAGCAAGAGATCCAAGGTTCAAATCTTTGGTGTTGCCGCTTTTTCCCCCACCCATCTGTGTAGGAGACCTACGGGAGTGGGACATACCATTAATTTGAAAATAGGATTTTGAGCAATATAAGGCGACAGATATATCTAGCATTAGTGCTCTGGATTGATGAGTAGGTTCGATCCACAGTAGATATTTCCATTTCTGTATTGTGGGACTTTCAATTGTGGCTACAAGGATTCTAAACGCATAGCCCTTTCAGTGAAGAGACACACAGGAAGAATGTTGTTTCATGTAAAAAAGGATTTGAACTGAAACATACTACCACAGTTATTATAAAGCAGCGATAACAGCGCAACACTCGCAGCATCAGTTAACTAGGTTAACAGTACTGCCACACCACATTTTATCACACCGTCATCCGTACCAGATCCAGACTGGTCATCTCAACCAAAATTTAAAAAAAATATCTTGGAAAATGCTCAGAATTTTGTGTAATTAAAAGAAACTCAATTTTGTGAAACACATCACCAAACTTCCAGCATAGCTAGAACAGTAGTTAGTTTGTCAAAGAAGAAAGTTAAAGTTCAGGATTCTTCAGTTGCATAATTTTTTTTTTATACTTCCTCTTTGATATTAAATAAAGCTCTTTGGGAAAAATGATTGACAGTATTAATTAATGAAGCTTGATACCTGAACAGTGAATCGCAATTTTTGATTTTTAATCAGTTTCAAACTTTAAAATAATGAAGAAACAAGTTAAAATGTGAAATGGACATGTGGGTACTCAAACAAAATATTAATTATGCTTGGCATGTGATAAAGAACAATTTCAATCTGCATATTTTCTTAACATTTTAAATGCTGGCAACATATTTGACGTTGGGAACAAGCATTTTCGACAGCTTCAATAAAACAATAAATTTAATGAAAAAATAAAAACCTTTGCTCTATTTATAATTTTAAAAATTTATTTTAACAGTAAATTCAATCGGTAGTCTTAAATGCCAATCAAATGCAAATTCAATCTAAGACACATTGTTAAAAAATGATTTGACAATAACAATAATGGTGCGATAAAACTGCAAGCTTTAAAAAAAATTACTTGTTATAAATGAAACAATTTCTACTTTAAAATTCTATCAAACTGAAACAAAGAAACAGCATCAAGATTACTAACAGTGAGGGGTTCCATCAGAATTTGAACTGGGTAGACAAAATTTCTGTATGGTAAGTTTCTGTTCACAAGATTAGGAAGTAAACATGAGACTTGAAATATATTAACAAAAAAAAACAACAAACAAAAAAAAAACGGAAAAGGATAACACTTCATTGAAAGATGCAGAGCTGCCAACATAACCAGCTACAAAGTATGAAAAAATGCATACAAAAATAATTTTTTGGTTATAGTTGGCAGCTCTAAACTGCTTTGAATTTAAAATGTGTTTTTTAAGGGCATCTTTTATTTAAATCAATTTTTTCTTCCTCATAAACAACACATGAACCACAAAAAAAAATTACCTATAAAACAAATTAATGTGAATGAGGATGTGGATGACCATTAACATTATGATAATAATATCAACAACATTATGATTAAATAATAAGAAAACAACAAGAGCAATAATAATAATAAGGATGATGATAATAATAATTGGTGAAGCAACAACAACAATCAACAACAACAACAATAATAATAATAATAATAATAATAATAATAATAATAATAATAATAATAATAATAATAAAAACAATAACAATAACAATACTAGAAAATGTCATTTACACTAAAAAAATATTCAGTACAGACAAAAAATTATAAGCAAACCTATATCTACAAATATCTCCCTTAATGTTATTTCGCTCCTAGTGCGTTCACCAGTGATCACTGCTCGCTGTCAAATCTACGGATGTCCATCAAAAGATCGAGGGCCAGGTCTCGAATGTCCGCCTGCGAGCTTGTGGTGAGTTGCTGGAGCACAGATGTGGGCAGCTGAAGAAAAAAACAACAGAAACAGTTGGACTTGGTTGATAATTCATGATCAATACAGGAAACTTGTTAAACTAATGAGCTCTTGGAACAGTTACTTGTAATCCGAGGTATTGGTTTATCAGAATATAAAGTGTAAATAAGATTAGTTAAACAAAATATATGGCAATGAATAAAGATCAAGATGTCTATAAGAATCATATTTTAGGAAACTTTAAGTTTGTTTAGTTATCGCACAGAAAGATATGTTCTACATGAAGGACATTTTGTGTTGGAGTAGCATGGGAAAAAATTTCAAGGCAGATAGAAAGAAGAAATGTTTTGATATAATTTTGTTTTAGGGTTAAGTGGTACTGAATTTGCTGCAAGCAATGATCGAATATGTTTTGAAAAATATCTGATGTAAAAAAAACAACAAAACAATTAAGAGAAAAAAATTTAAATGTATACATAGCTGCCAACGTTTCAGATAGCAAATACAGATTTTTAGCGCAATTAGTCACTGCAAACCAATTTGATGGTTAAGCTTATTGGGTTCAGCTTTCAATAGTGACTTAAACACAAGCTCAACCAATACTTTCAAAACTACACCAAGGACAAGTGTTATTTAATTAATGCGTTTTTTGTTGTTTATTTTCATCTCATAGAACCAGAAACATGTCAGCAATATCCAGACTAAATATACTATTTTCAAGGCAGTTGGCTCAAGAGCCTCTCACATTTTGCATTGATATGAGGGAAATTTAAGCTTTCCACCATGCCGAAAGCAATTGGAATTAACACCATTGTCACTGACTAAACCAACAGTGCGAGACAAAATCTGACATATAAATTTCCCCAGTTGACGGTTTCCAACTCATCATCCATCTTTTCAACAATGCCTTACACTTTCCTTGAGCTCGTGCATGAGACGCAGGCCTGAGGCTTCGTCAGCGACAAGCGACAGCAGCAGACGTAGGGTGTTAGCCTGGCACTCATGGTGGTGCTCCTCTGTGAAGATAAGCAACAAGGGAGAGTCAGATAGAATGTGTGTGTATATATTAATGAGAGAAAAGGAGTGAAGAGGGATTCTGTTGCCATATAGGATCCCCCCAGGAAAACTAAGAGACCGTAAAGCTAGAGAGACAGAGCGGAGTTCCACTCTCTCTCACTGTAGAGAAGAAAAGAGAGAGTTAGAGACAGACAGAGGAAGAAAAAAAAAAAAGAGTGAGAGAGAGAGAGAGAGAGAGAGAGAGAGAGAGAGAGAGAGAGAGAGAGA
>RQTK01000294.1:384414-395047 GCA_003991915.1 Elysia chlorotica
ACAGGTAGAATTATACCACCCCCCCCCCAAGTATAATTTTAATACTACATTATAGTGTCAAACAACAAATAATTATGTAAAGGTTGTATCAGATAATGCTACATGATTTATCAAACACCAACTTGAACTCAGCATTACAAATCTATGATGCATGATTATGCCTAACACTGACTCGGTAGAGTGTACTATATAAGCGACACAATATTGTGCCTAGCGCCAATATGGTATATTCTACTCGTATATTAGATATGATACATGATTGTGCCAAACATCAAAATGTACGTGAAATAGCATGCATTAGAACTTATAAACACCAACTTGCTAAAGTTTGATTGTGTTTAATGTCAGCTTTTTCATAGGAGAGTCTATGTTGGATTAACTACTAAATTTATAATATGAAACACCAGCTTCGTAGAGTCTGAGTGAGACATGCTACATGATAGACACCAGCTTGGTAAAATCCGTATTAGACATGGTACATCACTGTGTTATACGCAAACATTTTCATGTTAGAGTCTGTGTTGGATAAACTACACAATTGTCTGAAACATCAATTTGGTAGTCTGTATCAGAAATCAGATACATGGCACATGGCTCTGTCAAACACCAATTTGATAATGTGACCGGCTGAGATAGGAGTCATGGTATATCCGCGCGTGAGTGGGAGCATATAAAATTGTCAGACATTAGTCTTGGGGTCCGTCCAAAATATAGCTTATATAGTGCTGATGTCGGACGTTAAATCAACTCAACATCAACTCAACTCGCCCTCCATCTACCCACAAACCCCTGGTTTCGATTTGTATTGTATACTCAATTGAGCTATTGAAGGCATTGATCAAATCCCACTAACAACTACCAGGGTATGTCTGTGATGTGAAAAAACAACAACAAAGCAAAACAAGAAAAACAACAGCAACAACAACAACGTTCACAAAAACGAAAAGTTTACGTTCAGGTAGGCACTTTACCATATCGCAGACGGGTCCAAAAATAACGTTTGACAATTTTGCGCGGTAATACACAGAGACAGAGTATGAATACCAGAATTTATGTCTGTTGAAACCCAACAATAAAATTTGGGATCGAACCGGCGACCTCCCGAATAAAAACCGAGCGCTATATCAGCTCGGCCCCTAAAACCTACAGTTTCCGGATGAAAAAAAAATGTTTGCTATAAACTTTAACTTATACCCACTACTGCTACCTCCTAAAACATTAAAAACATCGAACCCCCCCCCCCCCCAAAAAAAAAAAAAAAAAACAACAACAAAAAAACAAAAAACAAAACAAAAAAACTAAACGCATCCATAGACAAAAAATTAACAACAACAACAACAACAACAAAACAGCAACAAACCAGAAAGCAACAAAAGAAAGCCAACAGAAAAACCCAAAGGACAATGACAACAAATCAAGTCAGGCATTTTACTAAAAACATAATGTTGACTAATCTCTTAGTCCCGTAGCTGAAAATGGGCGCACCCTTTTTTTGATTATACCCTACGTGTAATTATATTACCGTGCCTCGCTCATTGTGTGTAATTAAACATATTACAAAGTAATCTCTTACAGTAGCAACAACAACAGCAGCAGCAACAGCAGCAACACCAACATCTCCAGCAGCACCACCAACACCGACAGAACCACAATAGGAAGAGCACTGCACAAATCAGTTGAAAGAGATGAGAAAAAAGTCGATAAACCAAATTCTATAAATAGACATCTCGGCGATAGGATTCCCCGTTTGTCAGCCATCTTGGATTCGTAACATCAAAAAAACAACACAGGCATCGAAGCGCATCTTCCGCTTTCAAGCATCCCTGCTAGATCTAGACTCCCTGCAAGCAGCAGGTTGTAGATCTAGAATTCTAGATCTCTAGATCTTGGCGACAGAGAGTAAGTGACTGCCTTGTTTTTTATTATCTTGTTATGGAGTATTTAGAATAGGATTGGAAACGTGATCTATAGAACTAACACCGGGTTAAATCGTATTGGATATCATTGTTTTTACCAGATCGAGATCTTAGCCTACGATTTTTTTTCTGACTCTGAGCTGCAACTCTAATCTAATCTCGATGTGGATCTAGATCTAGATTCTAGATCTAGATATAGTCTAGATTCTAGATTAGTTAGAATCCATACTAGATACACGGGGCATAGATAGATCTAGATCTAGTTCTAATTAGGCTAGCGTACGAGTAAACGATCGATCCAAATCTAGATTTATAGTTCTAGAATAGATTCAGGATAAATCTGGAAGTGTCTCCACTAGCTACGTAGTCCATAGACAGTGCTTTTGTTCACAATACTATATTATATATAAAATTGTTTGCACCATCAAAGAAAACGAAGCTCTTCCTTTAGAACTACAAAATTTGCATAGATATAGGTTTTAATAGGGAGTGTCTCTATGAACTAGACTAGATCTATATAGATAGTCTTTTTATAATAATAGGCCCTACACAATAAGTGACAATTTTGGCTGTAGGGCCTACAGTACTCATACTATTATAGTATTTGTGTCCAAATTTCACTCTACGCAAAATGTGTTTTACACCACTACAATTATTAGTTGGTCAAGAGGCCAAAGAAAGCGAAACTATCCTAGTTAAAAGTTTTCTAAGACTGAAGTGTGAAATAAAAATAGAGCGATATATATAATATAGGATTTCTGTTCATTGATAGATAGAAATATGACAAAATATATTTCTATAGTGCCTATATTGCAATTTGCATACAATTTCTACAGAAACACTATTTATACTTGATGCGTATAGACTCGGACATTTTAATAATCATTATAATGTAGTGTTGTTGTTCGAACTTTACTAAATTAGTAAATATAATAATAATTTATTAAACAGGCGTTTTTTTCCTACTTAAATTTTACGGTCTGACCGCAAAAGAAAGCAAAGTTAATTCTCTCCAACTCCTTGTCCAACTCCTGTTTTGAAACATTTAGAACTAAGGTCTCAAGAAATACTTAAAATAGGTACCATGTGAATAAAAATATCTGGAAGTAGTAAACTTTTGCTTAAAATTTAAATCAAATATCAATCATTTCAATGTTTCTATGTATGTGCAAAGTATTTGTATAATTCTGAGCTGATAAAATCATAAATATTAATAGTCTAATCAAATTAGGAAATTCTCTCCTAGTCTTAGTTTTGTTTTAAATTGGTCTCCTACTAGGAGTCCTAGGTTTTCCAATTCCAGCTATCTGATTTCAGAGTGGCATCTTGTTATAATTGTCACCATCCCCAACTGTAGGTAATGAACAAAAAGAAATCTAGCTTATTTAAGTATGAGTGTTTTAACCTTTTCCCATCACACTCTATACCTGTTGTAGGGGTTGTATGCTCTTGTGCTAGCAACTTTTTGTATTGGTCTGCACAATTTCCATTACAACATATAATAAAAGTCAAAGCTTTTAACTTTTCATAGTCTTGAAAATCCCCCCAAATAGTGCATACACAAGGAAAAGGCCTAAAATCAGTTAAAACTTAATGCAGCCTCCATCTATAGTGGGTTTTCAGCTACTTGTCTTTCAGATGAATTTTTCATAGAATAACTCTATACTCCAGTCAGGAACACTATTGTACCTGGTAGTGGTAAGTTCTTCACATAAGATTAAAACCTCTAGATCTTTACAATTTGATTTTTCTGGATTGGCTACATGTAGATATTTTATAATGAACAAATTTTTTCAGATTTATTACTGGAGTGTATGACTTTATGGATCCTACAACAAACACTAGATTCATTATGGTGAGTTGATTTGGATCCTAAAAAACACTTAATTGATAAACTATTATATATATATATAAATTCCTAGAGAGATCTGTTTAAATACACAAATATCATAGAAAGTTTTTGACATCCCAGTCCACAGCAAAAAAAGAAGCTATACATACGTGTAAATGTTGCCTTCAACTATGTAGAATTAAAAATTTGAAAATTTTATAGTTTTTAGTAAAATTTTACAAACATGTAACCTATTTATATTTAAACTGTGTGCCGCATGTAACATTAAAACATTGTCTTTAGGAGACGGCTGTTGCCACTAGCTGCAAATTACTTTGTGTACAAACATAATCCTCATAGAATTTGGTCACCATGTCCCTCCATGTCTCTCAGTCTTCACATGTATCAATCTGTCAGTCCGGACCATCTTTTTAATCCTAGGCTGTCCCAGATCTTTTCCTTTAGTCTGTCTGTCTCTCTTTTTCAGTGTATTAGTCCATCTTACATGTTGTAAGAATGTGTGTGGCATGGCCAACAAAATAAATTAATGTTCTTGTTATGTCGTAACCAGCCTAGTTTGTAAATAAAGTGTAAACATGCCTTCACTACCACAGGTAATTTTTTTTTTTTTAGCCCAGGAATTTTTTTAATGCGGTACCCATAAAAGCATCTCAGTTTCTGTTTTTGACTGAAGTTTTGTAATCTGCTCTGTCAATAGAATTTATGATGAGGTTCATCAATTTTTCTGTTATAGACTGTATATTTCAATAATCATAATGAAGTGATTTTGACTTTGTCCAGAAAAGTGTTAAACGAGATATGAAAGATAACGAAATTCAATGCAATTGATAGTTCTATAAAATCATGTTATACATGTATTGGCAACAACCCAACCAGTAGGAAAAACATGTCTGATAAAACTGAGATAAGAAGCTGCATGCTTTACACATGGGACATGGAATACAAGAAAGTTAAGATCACTTCATTCCCTTTTCAATCAATGGCCACTTTAAATTATCTTCTCCTGAAGAGAAGAATATGAGATTAAATTCAAAGGGTATGCATCTGTGAAACAAGGTTTTTCTAGCACACCTGTGTCTGAAGCATGTACGTCTGATTATTAAGAAGTGTAGATTATAAGCGGTGTTCTTTTCTAAACCCTGTTGATTCAGTCTATCTGTAAATCACTCTTTTAAGTGTTTGTTAACTCGTCTCAACTTTTAATCTTTATTACCTATTTATACCAGGTGTGTCTAAATCCCTTTCAACATTTAAAAACGCGTTTTTCGTGTTCAATAATTATCAGCTACTCTCTGTCTGACTGTCTCTCTCTTTCTGTCTCAGGCTTCATCGTGCCTCACGTTCGTTCGACATTTTTAGGTTTCTATGCAGACAACGATCTTAAAGATTTGAATGAATTTGTCGTTAATTTCTGTGACAACCGACTGTATAATCTTTCGTTGCCTTGAAAGAAAAACTTGCCGGAGGACATGATACATTTAAGGCTGCCTATGATTAGATAACTTGACAGTATAAATGTTGTGTGACCATAGGATATTGTATACATGTAGTTTGTAAACATACGCACTCTCTCTCTCTCTCTCTCTCTCTCTCTCTCTCTCTCTCTCTCTCTCTTTTTGTCTCTCTGTGTGTATCTCTTTGTCTCTCTCTCTCTATGGACCCCTAGCGGCTTGGCTCTCTTAATCGTATGGAAACGTTCTGCCTCCTACTTTGTCTCTTCTTCTATGTACTAAAACAGACCGTCGACTTTTACACCAGCAAAACTATCATCATTAAAAGCCAATTCATCTGTGAGCCCTGTTTTGTTAGGGCTGTACACAATGCGAAAGATTGTAGCCCCAGGCCTCAGTAACTTAGGCTAACAGTCCTGCTAGTATAGAAATCGATGGTGTCAATAAACGCATCCGTTCGTCCATGCCAACATAAGCGTTAGATCGCACACCAAATCACACATCCGTGTACCGCCATAATTTACAATGACAGTCCAAGACAATATCAACATGTCTAGTATCTTGTATTTTCGAAAAATAGTCAGACGTTTGTTTAGGAACTGTCGCCGTGTAAAATCCTCCCTGTAGACCGCGGAAAAACTTCTCTCATACAAAAAAATGAACCGCGATATCTTAAAATTTTTTTTTTAAAGTTCACATCTGTCCACTATCCGTAAGTGCGAGAGGGGGGCAAAGGGGGAGGGGGCGTGGTCAAAGGCAAAGTGCACATCTTCAAATAAAAATTCTGGGACCTATCCCAAGATCAAGCCTGACTCTGCACCTGAAAATTGTCAGACTTTATAACTGAATTCCGTCCGAGATATAGCTTAGTTGTTGAAATTGGACTTGGATTTTGAGGAACCAGCCAACTTTCCTGGCCGACTCGATCTAGATCTCTCAGTCTATCTATCTATTTATCTATCTATCTATCTATCTATCTATCTATCTATCTATCTATCTATCTATCTATCTATCTATATTTAAACCAACGCCCTTTAGCCATCTATATATGGCTAATGGGCGTTGTTTTTTTTAGTCTTCCGATGTCTTGCTTCTGTAGTGAGATCAAGAGACGTACTTTTTTGGTCTTTCTCTTCTTTGAGTGGCCTGTATACATTATTTCGATCGGGATCAATGTCTCTAATTCTAAACCAAAACGTGAGCCTTGGTCAACCATCACTGCTTTTTCGCCGCTTGATGCGACTTCTGCATGTTGCTCGGGCTGTACATGTATCTAGAACTGGGACGCCTACGGAAAAAGCACAGTACTGGAACAAACATAGATATCTTTTTATGCTGTGTGTCCAACGCTTGCAATACGCCTTTTTCTTTTCTTTTTTTATTCGAAATATGTTCAAGATGTAGAAAGAGAGAGAGAGAGAGAGAGAGAGAGAGAGAGAGAGAGAGAGAGAGAGAGAGAGAGAGAGAGAGAGAGAGATCGAAAGTAGATATAAACGGAAAGAAAGGCAGTGAGTAGTACAGAGAGATAGAGAGAGACAGAGAGAGAGAGAGAGCAACTCGGAACAAGAGAAGAAGATTATATAATATCTAGAGCGAGAGACTGAGAGAGGTTGATCTCTAGCGAGAGACAGACCAAGAGAGGCAAAATGATATCTAGACAGAAGAGATCGAAGCCGCAGACATTCTATGTGTCGCGCTCATCCTAGGCATGCCTTAGTGCTCACGCACCGAGTCCGACTTCCAGATCTAAATCCGTCCCATGATAATACGATTTCTGTAGCCTTTTACTGGGGCTACCCGTGCCCCGCCCTTAGCCTTAGATCTGCCAACCCCTCCTCTCTTATTCCCCACCCCAGTAAAAAAAAGTAAAAAAATAAAGGCGTATCTGCACCCTATTTTACACGTTCCCGCCTTAAAAGAATATGTGCCGAACACTTTGCTGGCTTGGTTAAGTCAGCAGCTCTGTATTATAATCAAAGTATTCTCGTCGACTTAGATGGCTGTGCATGTATTAGCAATGTTCTGTCTCTTTTCTTAAATACTGAAGATTTATAATGTTTTACATCTTTGAGATAGGACTTAACAGACTTTGCGATTCAAACGACGATAACAAGTGACGTAACCACGACAGTTAGGCTTTGACCATTGTGATCGCTAATTGGCTTCGTAAGTCTAGGAGCTATGATTGGACGCATTGTGCAGGTTCCCTAGATCTTCTCTGCAGATTCACTGACTTGGATCGTCTCTGTTCCGTTATGGGCAGTTGTCGTCAGGCATCTATTGTTGCACTTTGAGTTGAGTTGAGTTGTTTGAACGTCCAACGTCAGCACTATATAGGCTATATTGTGGATGGACCCCAATACTGACGTCTGACAATTTTATGTGCAGCCACACTCGAATTATATATCGTCTCTAGAGTAGTTTGGGACGTGGCTTCAGCACTTAAGGGCCGGCCATGATGAGAATGCCGATGCTGATACTACTGAGGAGGATGGTGACGATGAAAGGATAAGGATTAAAAAAGATTTATTTTATTATCCTTTTTTCTGTCTCTTACCTTCCCCCTTTGGCCGAAATCACCAGGATGGTTGGCATGAGAGGGCTGGAAAAGTGTGTGTGTGTGTGTGTGTGTGAGATGGATTTGGGGGTGGCAAACTAGGTCCTTTAAGTGTTAACAAATTCGAGATTCATTTAAAAGGGAGGAGGTACATGTAACTGGAAACGTGCGGACATTAACTTAAAAAACAGTGAGCATAGCTGCTTAAGTTTAAGTTTGGGAAAGTGAACTCAGATGGTATCTGACACCAGGCCTGGGATGCCGGTCTAAATCTAATGTGGACCTAACCTTGACTCCAATCAATGACTCGGGCGGTAGGGCGCAGTAGTCTGGCACGACCGTCAGAGATCAGTCCCAGCCGGCTGCAAGTTTAGTGCAAGGCCACAGGTCACTCACTACTAGAATATACACACAGAGAGACAAATAGAGAGAGAGAGAGAGAGAGAGAGAGAGAGAGAGAGAGAGAGAGAGAGAGAGAGAGAGAGAGAGAGAGAGAGAGAGAGAGAGAGAGAGAGAGAGAGAGAGAGAGAGAGAGAGAGAGAGAGAGAGTGTTTTGTTACAAACATAGATTTATATAACTGCCAGTTATATGTCTATGGTTACAAACTACATGTATACAATATCCTATGGCTACACAACATTTATACTGCCAAGTTATCTAATCATAGGCAGCCTTAACTGTATCGTGTTCCCCGGCAAATAAGTGTTTTGCGATATACGCCTCGTTAACCGATAACTTATTCAGGCCTCTCAGGCACTATGATTGGACGCTGGAGCAGATATAGAGGGGGGCGCGGTGGCCCGGGGTAGAACATCGGCTTTTGACACAAATGGCTGTTGCGTTCCCTACTGGTTGGGTCGGTGTCAGTATGTGACCGGCTGAGAGTCATGGTATCCCCATCCTGTCTCGTGTGTGGCAGCTCACAAAAAATGTCAGACGTCAGTCTTGGGGTCCGTCCACAATATAGCCTACATAGTGATGATGTTGGACCTCTAAACAACTCAACAACAAAACTCCCTTACCTATCGTCGCCACCTTCGCTATGGTGGCCCATTATCGCAAGGGCTCTGCTGTTGCGTTATCAGGAACCCGTGTGACGTCATTTTCTAGCCTGGCTCCAGCCGGGACGAGCAGTCCAAGGTTGGGGTGGGGGTGGGCATAAAAGAATATTGGTGGGGTGGGGGTCAAAATGGAGCCTGTACAATCATACACACTGAAATAGACATTCATTCTCGTGTGTCTCTTATCTCTACTTCGTTCTTCATCTCCCGCAGTCCCGCTCTCCCTTTCTTTTTTCTGTCTGTCTCTGTCTTTCTCCTCTCTATTTCTCTGTCTGCCCCCCCCCCCTCTTTATTCTCTTTATATTCCCCTCCTTCCATTTTTGCTATCTCCATGAGCTCTGAATAAACAGGCCACCAATAAAACCACATATTGATTCAAGGTTGAGTGTGTCTAGCCCCAATACTTTCGTATTGCTCTCAGATGAATCGAAACAACAGAGTATATCCCATATCCCCACAAACCCATCTTTTCTTTCTTTCTCTCTCTCTCTCTCTCTCTCTCTCTCTCTCTTCCTTGCTCAATCTCTATCCCTCCCTAAGCCTCCTCTCTCTCTCTCTCTCTCTCCCCCCTCCCCCCTTTCTCTCTCTCCCTCTCTCTTTCATTTTGTATAGGCTTTTATGCCATAACACAAACACCCCACAAGTAAAGGATTCCAACACCCTCTATCAAATATTTTGCAGTTACATGTATTACTAAATTTTGGTGGGAAAGCACGTTTAAATGTTAGATGTGTAGTCCCGAGCCTAGATACTGACGCTGGACGTTTATTTAAAAAAAAACAAAACAACAAAGAACCCCAAACAAACAACATGGATGCCAATATCCGTAAATTTACAGATTATCAGTAAGAAAAAAAAAGTTGGCAGGTTAGGATTCATTGAAGAATTATGAAGAGGTTATATTTCGTGACTCAATATGGTATGTTGCCATACGCAAAAGACTTTCAATCAATCAGAAAAAAAAAATCAAATTTTCATCACTGAAAAAAAACCCGAACCATGTTTAATTAATCCCGCTTTTGCGCTTCAGTACAATACGGTGCGACAGTGCAACTGCAAGACTTTTCTCTATCGGGGCGCGCACGTTTCACAGTGTTTCCCTCTGTACTGTGCTGTGTCAGCTCTGTATATGTGTGAATGTGAATGTGTGTGTGTGAACGAAACGCACCGATGTGTGAGCGTGTCTGTGTGTGTGAGCGAACGCACCGGCAGGCGCACGACCGAGATCGGAGTGCTCAGCTCGCCCTGCTATGCCGCTTCTTTGGTCAACGCCCAGTCAGTCTGTTGTGCGCTGTGACGTCAATCTGTACAGGTCAGCCGCTGATAATAATCCCCCACCCGTAGCTCTACTCCTCCACCACCACCCCGATACCACCAAATCCACCGTCAGAATCCATTCCCAGCCCCACCACCACCACCACCACTAGCCCGATACCACCAAATCCACCGTCAGAATCCATTCCCAGCCCCACCTAACCCTCCACCACCCTCGACTATTCAGTCAGGGTTATGGTGGGCTCCGCCAAAAGCAAAGGCCCTACTCACCCCCTTTTCCCTTCCTCTCTCGGCACGGACGCGCGTGCACGCGAATGACGACTCATCGACTCATCTGATCCACCACCCGTGCAGGATGCTGACGCTAGTGCGGCAGGTTGCTCCCTCTCTCTCTCTGTCTCTCTCTCTCTCTCTCTCTCTCTCTCTCTCTCTCTCTCTCTCTCTCTCTCTCTCTCTCTCTCTCTCTCTCTCTCTCTCTCTCTCTCTCTCTCTCTCTCTCTCTCTCTCACTCTCTCTCTCT
>RQTK01000294.1:404069-426871 GCA_003991915.1 Elysia chlorotica
AGAAGAAGAGGGAAAAGAGAGAGAGAGAGAGAGAGAGAGAGAGAGAAAGTTAGAGAGAAATAAGAGTGAGGTATGGTGGGTGAGGGGGGATAGACAGAGTGATGGGATTCGGAGATTAAAATATAGAAATGCAGCTTATTTCATATTATAGGCTATGAGATGCTGTCTGTTCTATACTCTTTTACTTTCTCCCTCTCTCTCTCTCTCTCTCGCTCTCTCTCAGGGGGCGCGGTGGTCCAGGGGTTGAACATCGGTTTCCACGTCCGTCTTGGGGTCCGTCCACAATGTAGCCTACATAGTGCTGCTGTTGGACGTTAAACCAACCCAACAACAACATCTCTCTCTCTCTCTCTCTCTCTCTCTCTCTCTATCCCTCCCTCTCTGTATATATCTAGATCTATATCTCACTCCTTTCTACTGTTCCAGCCTGCACCCAACTAAGGCTCTGTTTATCTTCGTGTGACATAAATAGGTCAATCGGCAGACCATTACGTCCCGTCTGAACCTGTTATCCGGTGCCTGGGGCAAGTTGTTCGCCTTTCCCCCATCCATTCTCCCCCCAGTCTGCCTGTCTCTCGTTTCTATTTCTGTCTCTACGTGTCTCTCGACTGTCTGTCTTCTCTGTGTGTATCTCTACCTCCCGCAATATAGCCGATATAGTGCTGATGTTGGACGTTAAACCTTAAAAACCAACTCAACCTCCTGTCCTGTCAGATGTCAGTCTTGGAGCCACAATATACTCTATAGAGTGCTGATGTTGGGCGTTAAACCAACTCTACTCAACCTCCTCTGTTACACTCTCTCTCTTCCTCTCCCTTTCTCTCTCTATCTCTCTCTCTCTCTCTCTCTCTCTCTCTCTCTCTCCCTACACGTTTTCCTGTCCGGCTGAGACAGGAGTCTTGGTACACCTGCACTGTCTATGTGTGGCAGCTCGTAAAAACGTCTGACATTAGTCTTCAGACCCATCTACATAATAGACTACATAGCGCCAACAGTGGACGTTTTAAACAACTCAACCAACTGTAAGGTCCCTGTCTATCTGTCTGTCTTCCCTTTGTCTCACTCTATCTCGCAAACTGCTCCCTCGCAGTCTCTCGCCCCTCTCCCTCACTCACTCTTTCCTCTCCCTCACCCTCATTCTCTCTCCTGGTCTAGCGTCATCCCAAGCCTTCAAGGGACATTAATTGATCATCAGAAAATACGAGTTATCCTCCCAACAACCTAAAACCAAGGTTTTCGTTCTCTCTCTCTCTCTCTATCCCTCTTCTCTCTCGCTATCTTATTCTTCTTCCACTATCACTCTCTCTCACTCTCATCTTCCCCCCTCAATCGCCCTGTCTTATTCTCCCTCCACATATCACTCTCTCTTACTCATTCTCCCTCCCTCCACCATTCTGTCACTCTCTCATTCTCCTTCTCCCCATCACCTTCTCTTATTCTCCCTCCCTCAACAACCATTTCTAACTCATTCTTCCTTCCCCAATCACCTTCTCTCTCCCCTCCCTCAATTGCACTGAAAGGACGGTAAGTGAGCACCAGAAAATATGGGAGTTTTCCCCTAACAATCTAGGCTCAATAGTTATTTTCCTCTACCCCCTCTCATTCCTTCCTTCCATCCCTTTCTCTTACTCTTCCTCCCTCCATCGCTCTGTTTCATTCCCCTCTCCCCTTTCCCCGCGTTCTCTCTCTTTCTCTCTCTCTCTCTCTCTCTCTCTCTCTCTCTCTCTCTCCCTGCCTCAAGCCGCCCAAGGACATTAAGTGAGCTTCAGAAAATATTCGCCCAACAATCTAGTTCCACTGTCCCAATACAAGTTATCGTTATTCCTAAATGGCCCGGAGCGGGGCACGTCTCCGAATGACGTCGATTCGTACTCCGAGTATGACGTCACAATTAAAAAGATATTCTCCCCCACACGCCACAGTGACACAAGAGTTAATTTATCTTCCTTTTTTGTTGTTCGTTACTGTTTTGTTTGGCAACATCGCACACCCACTAAGTTGAGTTGAGTTGAGTTGGTTTTAACGTCCAACATCAGCGCTATATAGACTATATTGTGTACGGGTCCCAAGACGAACGTCTGACAATTTTATGTGCTGTCACACACGACACAGTACGGGGATACCATGATTCGAAGTCGGGACCTTTTGCGTCGGAATCCGATGTTCTACCCCTGGACCACCGCCCCCCCCTCCCCTCCACTAAGACACGTAGCCCCACCCAGGCGTCTAATGGCAGCGGCTGATAACATTCTTTCCCTGTTAATGTTATCTTTGAGGTTCGGGCATCTTCCAACCCACCCAGTTCGTATAGCTATGGTGGTCGTATACATGTTTCACTCTACCCCCATCCTCCTTAGATCGTCATTATAGTCATCATCGCCGCAATTGTTATTATTTGCTTTTTTTAGGTCCACCTTTTAGATATATTTGTTTCAATTTTTTACGTATCTTTGTGTCTGTGTGTTTTAAGTCAATTGAGAAGCAAAATGTGTCACTAGATACTTGTTGAAATTATTGCATTATAGAGACATTCTAGTTTTTCTGAATGTCTAGTATTTATACTGTTAAGGGTTTTAGAGTTAAATCTTGTTACATTTAATCTGGCGATTTTACTCTGTACTTCCTTACAGGGGTAGGGCGAGGTAGCCCAATCGAGAAAACACGCCGCCTCTAAATGGGAAGTCATGGGTTCGAATCCTACTTGTTAGATTTGTGTCAGTATATGATGCCCGACTGATACAGAAGTATCTAACCAGTTAATCAATGATTAGTACAAGTATAGATTCATGAAAGGTCACATGTACCAGTTGTGAGCGCTTAGGCCCCATCACATTGTGCTGGTGGAACGCACTTCTGAAGAATAAGATAAAGCGGTTATAATTTCGCCCACCGCCCATAACTTTTTTAGTTGGGCTCCCATTTTGTGCCGGGCTTTTATTGGTATCTTCGGAACAATTATTATCTTAGGATAAAGGTAGAGTCTGTTTAAGATAAAGTATGGCTTTTATATGAATTATTTCGTAGGCACTCAATCCCTTTCTTACTTGCAAACACATCAGACCTGATCCACCAACAGCAACAACCTATGACGTACTTCCGCTCTTTAGCAAGGGTTTTAAGTTTAACTAAATGATTAAACCACTTAAAGAAGACCCGCTCTACTTTCTCTCTTTCTTTTTTTTTTGGGGCGTAAAGACAGTACACATATATACGTGTAATATGCACACTTTAAAAAAAAATTTCTATTCATAATAGTGTCACTACAGATGTACTAGTACGACCTCGACAACCAGTTTAATCCATGTAAAATATTCCCCCCCCCCCTTTCGCTTTCTCTGATCTCCCATCCTCCTTCTCTCTTTCTCTGTCTCTCTCTCTCTCTCTCTCTCTCCCCCTCTCTCTCTCTGTCTCGTAATGTCTATGTGTGGCAGCACGTAAATTTACGATGCTTTAGTCTTGGGGCCCGTCCACAATACAGCCTATAATTATAGTGAAAAAACCCGCACCCAATCTCTCTTTCTCCCTCTGTCTCTCTCTCTCTCTCTCTCTCTCTCTCTCTCTCTCTCTCTTTCTCTTTCTCTCTCATACCCCTCCCCCCACCCCCACACACACACACCCAAATATTATTACCCCGCGCGCTTCCATCAAACCTCTCTAGCTTTGTGTGTAGAGTTGCGCGCCGTAAAAGTGCAAAATGATGCGAACCAGCGCATACCGCTGACGGTGCGAACAAGACGTTCACAGGACTATAGAGATCGAGAATCTATGTCTTCAGCGTCTGGCAGTACCAACTACCAACTCCCTGTACCTTGTACGGTACCTTGTACATGTAGTTGTACTCCCACGATATGATTGATGTAGGAACCATGGATGTATGCACCGGCCATATCTCATTGTGAGCTTACAGTATGCTAGTTACTTAGCCCAGGAAAATAATACTGGATGCTAAATGCCATATCTCATTGTGAGCTTACAGTCTTACATCGTTATGCTAGTTACTTAGCTCAGGAAAATAATACTGAATGCTAATTCCTTTACTGAATGTTGTTACTGTTGGCCAGGTCTAGCTATTCTTTTAGTTCGTTACGAATAATGTTCCATCACGTGATTGTATACATGTGTTTGCCATCGACTATATATCACTGTGAGAGTTAGGGTACGATCATGGATTTGTATAACTTAGTTCTTAGGGGAAGTTATAAAATCTTTGGGTACGATAGGGATAGTTTTTTTTTTGACACAGGAAGTAGTAATTGATAATTCTTATACTGAATGTTGTTATCGTTAGTCAGTATTTATGTCCAAATTATTTCTTTAGTTCTTTATGAATAATATTCCATAACGTGATTGTATACATGTGTTTGCCATCGGCTATATCTGACTGTTAGAGTGAGGATACGGTAGGGATAGTTTCCTTAACACGGGAAATACTAAATGGTAACTCTTATACTGAATGTTGTTATCGTTAGTCAGTGGTTATATCCAAATTATTTCTTTAGTTCTTTATGGATAATATTCCATCACATGATTGTATGATCGGCTATCTCTCACTGTGAGTTTATACTGTTATGCCAGTTACTTAGTTACTAAGCGCATGAGATACTGTTTGATAATGAATATAGTGAATATTATTAATACTGTGACTGTGAGTTTATACAGTAATGCAGGAATATTAAATGATAACTGCTATACTGAATATTATTAATAATGTTAGCAAGATATAATCTTTTATTTAAGTTCGTTATGAAAAATATTCCACGATGTGATTATATGCACTGACCATCTCTCATTGTGAGTTTATACTGTTATGCTAGTTGCTAAGTTACTAAGCGCAGGAATACTAAATGATAATTCCTATACTGAATATTAGTAATTTAATGTTGGCGAGATAATATAAGATATTATTTAAGTTGGTTACGAATAATATTCCGCGACATCATTGTATGCACCAGCCATCTCTCACTGTGCGTTTATACGGTTATGCTAGTTACATAGGCCAGGAATACTAAATTATAATTCCTATACTGAATATTATTAATGATGTTGGCGAGATATAAGCTATTAAGTTTGTTATGAAAATATTCCATGATGTGACTGTATGTACCAGTAATCTCTCGCTGTGAGTTTATACTGCTATGCCAGTTACTAAGTTACTAAGTGCAGGAAACACTGAATGACAATTGCTATACTGAATATTATTAATAATGTTGGCGAGATATAAGCTAGCATTTAAGACTAAGTTCGTTATAAATAATATTCCGCGATGGGATTGCATGAATCTCCAAACGTGAGTGTATTCTGTTGGGCTGTAGGATAATTAATTAACATAGGAAATACTAAATGATAACTCCTATACTGAATATTAGTAATGATGTTTGCCAGATATAAGTTATTATTTAAGTTCGTTATAAATAATATTCCATCACTTTATTGTACGCACTGACCATCTCTCCCTGTGAGTTTATACTGTTGGGCTATATGATATTAACTTAACACAGGATTTACTGAATGATAATTCCTATACTGAATATTATTAATAATGTTTGCGAGATATAAGCTATTATTTAAGTTCATTATGAAAAATATTCCACCAGGTTATTGTATGCACTGGCCATCTCTCAGTGTGAGTTTATACTGTTGGGCTATATGATATTAACTTAACACAGGAACTACTGATGATAATTCATATACTGAATATTATTAATAATGTTGCTGAGATATAACCTAGCATTTTAGTTCATTATAAATAATATTGCGCGGCGTGATTGTATGCATCTCCAAATGTGATTGTATTCTAAAAACATAGGAAATACTAAATGATAACTCCTATTCTGAATATTAATAATAATGTTTGCGAGGTATAAGCTATTATTTAAGTTCGTTTTGAATAATATTCATTCACATGAATTTATGCACCGACCATCTCCCTGTGACTTAATACTGTTGGGCTATATGATATTAACTCAACACAGGATTTACTGAATGATAATCCCTATACTGAATATTATTAATAATGTGGCGGGATGTAAGTTATTATTTAAGATCGTTATGAAAAATATTCCACGATGTGGTGGTATACTGAATGATAATTCCTTGTTTATTCTGTTGGGCTCTATTATATTAACTCAACACAGGAACTACTGATAATTACTGCATTGAAATTTCTTACCGTTAGACAGTAGCTAGGTCCAAGTTGTTTCTTTAGTTGGTTATGAATAATACTCAACCGCGATAGGCCTAGTTAGTTGGTGATCTCAGGGTCTTCCATAATCCTCTATGTGCCAGTCTACATTAATTGTCTTATCGTGCTTATCTCTCTACACTATTAACCCACAGCACAATAACTAATATAAATATTATAATTAATAAAGATAATAAAAATACGGCTATCATTCTGTTCATTGTAAACAAAGGTTATCTAAGTAGCTCGGATTCCTTCTTTGTGTGTAGCAGTTTTGGCTTTATTTAAGCTGACTCGTGTCTATGGAGATGATTAAAATACAGTGTATATCATTTGGTTATATATTAATTATCATGTGCATTATTCGTGGTGGTCTCTTCAGTATTCAAATGACTATCTGAAACAGCTTGGATCTATTTGTTAACTTATGTAGGATTTAAAACTTGTAGACCTTTAGTATACAACTTCGTGGAAATGAATTTGGCCAAGAGCAGTGATATCAATTCTCCGCAAATTTAAAGGATTTCAGTTAAAATATCTATTTTCAAATAGGTATAGTCTTAGATGTTATGTTCTTAATAAGCCCCCGTTTACTAAAAAATGTTAGCAATTTAACCCAATTTGCATCGCTACATGAGGTTTAGATCGTTTTATCGTTGTCCTCCAATTCCCCCCGCCAATAAGGGTTTAAACCAGTTTGAATTTTCTCTTTTTTAAGCTTTCTTTGTGCCATGCAGGAAGCTGAGTAGCAATGTTTGTTTGAGTTGTAAGCGTCCTAGATCAGCATTATATAGGCTATAATGTAAAAGGGCCCCAAGACTCTTGTCTAGCAATTTGACCGGCTGTCACACAGAGATAGTGTGGTGATCCGATGACTCTTGTCTCAACCAGTCACATTACTGACACGGACCCAACCAGTAGGGGACGAAATCGAACAAAAATATAGTTTTGACCAATCGTGGGTTTCGAATCAGGAAACTCCCGTTTGGAAGATAAACGCCCTGCGACTTGAGCCAGTTCGCTTTCTGCTGAGTCGCAATGAAAAAGAAGTTTCTAGCACAAGTAAGATCTAAGGCCTATCTGTTGTATCTGATGCTCTTATTTGAACCCATGTTTTCCTTTACCCCTTCCAGGTGCTTTCTTGTTCCCCTACATCGTGTTCCTGGGAGTGTGTGGTCTGCCTCTGTTCTTTCTTGAGACCAGCTATGGCCAGTTCGCCAGCCTCAGTCCAATCACCGTCTGGAGACTCTGCCCTCTTTTCAAAGGTCTCATATTGAATGAATAATTAAAAATTGCTTTCTTACAGTGTTCCTTTATCAACTGTCTATATCTGTCTAAATCCGTTTCTCTCTCTCTCTCTCTCTCTCTCTCCCTCCCTCCCCACCCTTATCTGACGGCACCAACTACTGGACCTGGTTTTGTATGACTGTGTGCCTGCTCCTTTTCTACACGTTATAAGTATAACCACCGTACTGCAAGAATCTTCTTTCTTTTGTGTCTGGAGGTTTTGAACTTAAATTAAATGGATTTTTTTAGTTGTTAACTTAAGTATAATACGGTTAGCTCATGTTATCATCTTTGTGTCGAATTAGTGCTAGTTTATTTTGATTTTAGTGAAAGTAAGTCAAGTTTTAGTTTTCCTTTGGTTTTAACCTTTTTAACAACAATGTATAAAATGCTAGTTTGCATTACGGCTTTAAACTTGAAAAAACATCAACAGTGCGTCAAAGTGTAGTTTGCACCTATTTAAGCTTAAATGTGTCAAATAACTAGTTTGTCTTAAGGTTTAAAAAAAAATCAACATTCACGGTACGCGAAATGCTAATTTTTCTTTTTCAATCATCTAAATTGACAACACACTAATTGCTAGTTTTTTATGCGGTTTTGAACTTTTCAACATTAACTGTACGTCAAGTGCCAGTTTGTATTTATATTTTAAACTAATTACCATTTAAAAAACAGTGCTTCAATTTTTAGTTTGTCTTAGGTTTTAAACTATTTAACCTTTATTAATAATAATACTGTAGGGTTACATTTTGCTTTTAAGCTTTCAAACAAGAAAGTGTCTTTTGAAAGTCAGTGGTCTGTGTGTAAGATTCAAACATTATAATTGAGTAGATTTTAATCCTAATCTATATTGGCACTGCCCGCCCCAGAATATTGCATCTCATTATTCATCCACTTTTTCAATAAGACCCCCCTTGAATGTGCGCTGGGACCAATTATTATTATTAATCTAGATCCATATTCACGACAGGGCCAAAACTAAGTCTTAAAAAATAATGAAATGAAGTTTTAAAACTTTTTGCCCAGATAAATTTTTATGCACGATGAAATTATACTTTAAATTATAAGCTACTTAAAAAAAAATAAAGGTGGGTGGGGAAATGTTAGTCTGTGGATAGGGAGCCACTTTCAAATTTTAGAATAATTATTTTAAAATAAACACAGTAAATAAATGACGTGTAGATACCGACATTTTTTTCTAAACTGTAGTTTGTTTTCAATAACTGTGGGCCCTACCAACTTGGGCTGACAGTCCTAGTTGTAGAGTCCGCGATAGCCACATGTGTCTATTAATAGAAATCTGTGACGATAGCCTAAGAAATCCACAAAGCGCAATTGTTTCTTGATCATTTTTACTGTTGAGTACCAACGTATATCTCTAGTACTACTCCCTTTAAGGGGGGAAGGGATGTCCTTAATGTTTTAGGTTGGTTGGTTTCTGAACATACAGTCAGCAGCTAGACTACATTGGACGGATCCCAAGACAAACGTCTGACAATTTTATTTGCTGCCATACAAAAACAGTGCGTGGATACCAAGGCCACTGCCTTAAGCGTTCACATTATAATGCAGTGGACAAAATTAGACAAATCAATGTTGCCCGTTCGTGGGTTCCCAACCGGTTGCTTCTTATCGGTAGCCCAACACTCTACTACTTTCGCCAGTTTGCCCTCCCCTTTAAGTGGTAGAGCGCTTGCCTCCAATCGATATATCCCCGATTCAGTCCCACGATTGGGCAATTTGTACATGTATTAGTCCGATGACACCCATACTTGTTTGGTCGATGTCAGTACAATGTTACCTGTCGAGACAGATGTGAAGTCCTAGTATCTGTCGTACTGTCTCGTTTGTGGCAGAACGTAAAACTGTCGTATATTATCCTTGGGACCCGTCCTTGGTATAACCTGTGCGTTTGGAGTAAAAGAACACTAACCAAACAACTCGAGCTTTGATTACTTTTTTAACTTATTTAACTTATCTAAGTGGTATGTGAAGCACGATACACTCATGCAGAGTACCTTGTCTCTAACAAGATCAGCGGTATTAGTTTATTAATAAGCGCACTTCAGTACTCGCCCTTTCTTTTTTTTCCTTTTATCTCTCCCCTTTTTACGGTAAAATATGCATTCGTGAACTTAAAAAAAAAAGAAAGAGAAGGAAAAAAAAAGCAAAAACAAAACAAAAAGTGCACAAATAAGTTATAAAACCCAGTTAAAGGTTTCTTTCTGTGCAAACGAATGGGACTTGGAGTTCAGAGAAAGAGAGTAGAAGCATCAGCTGTTAGTGAGTGAGTTGAATATGGTTTTCTTAATTGCTATTGATTAAACCAGACGTGCAAGGCAAACAATCTATCTTTATACCTTCTCTCTACATATTTCTCTTTCTCTCTATATATATATATCTGCTCGCGACTCGTTAGAAATTTTGTAAACTGGGCAGATGGAGAACGGACCAAATTAGATAAGAGAGAGAGAGAGAGAGAGAGAGAGAGAGAGATAGAGAGAGAGAGAGAGGAGATAGAGATGGACAGAGTGAAAAAGGGGATGGGTAAGGAGAACACAGACAGGGCATGATGTATCATGTCTGTTTTTCTTCTTCTTCTTCTTCTCCTGTTTCTTCTTACTATCTGTATACCTCTGTCAGATCCTTCCCTCTTCCACCCCCCTCTTTCTTCTACTCTGTCCCTCCCACAATGCACTCCATACTATGTCCTCCCGCACTCTGTTATCCAACCTGTTAAGACGTTTACACAGCTAGCATGGCCAGCACTTTGCTTCACATGGAACTGTGGACGCTGGTTCCTCGAGTACCTGATGGAATATTAATGACCTCTCTCTCTCTCTGTCTCTCTCTCTCTCTCTGTCTCTTTCTCTCTCTCTCTCTCCCCCCTATCTCTCTCTCTTTTTCTCTATCTACCACTCTCTATATATTTCTCCCAACACCCCTCCCCCTCTATCTCTCTATTTATTTCTCTCTTTCCCTATCTCCCTTTCTTTCTCTTTCTATCTCTCTTTATCCCTCTTTTCTCTCTCTCTCTCTCTCTCTCTTCCTTCTCTCTTTCTTCTCTCTCTCTCTGTTGGTTGGGAGAAGGCGAAAGTTTTAACATGTCCTTTATCTCAAGAAAGATCATACACGGCTATCTCCCTTTCTCCATCTCCATCTCTCCCTTTCTCTGTCTCTCTCTCTCTCTGTCTGTCTGTCTCTCTCCTCTCTCTCTGTGTCTGTCTGTCTCTCCTCTCTCTCTCTCTCTCTCTCTCTCTCTCTCTCTCTCTCTGTTAAAGCTGATTGTCACATATCGAGTCTTGGGTAGGTTTAAAGTGACTAACCCTGTAGGCCAAGCTTAAGTGGTCAAGATCTAGATTCCCAGCGCACTTAAGCCCTTCAGGAGGAACCACCGCGAAAGCAGACGTCTCAGATTCTGTCCCGCGACCATGTAGTCATGTACCGCCTTGTTACCAACTGGCACCGGTACAGTGGTAGTGGTCAGAGCGATGTCAGTTTGGGATGAACGCCTGAGACAAAAGTCTAGGTATCCCTCCTACTTTCTCTCTATCTGTCTATATGTGCTCCTCTCTCTCTCACTGTGTGTGTGTCTCTCTCCCTCTCTCTCTCTTTGGCTCACTACTTTCTCTTTCTGTCTATGTATCGCTCCTCTCTCTCTCTCTCTCTCTCTCTCTCTCTTTCTTTCTCTTTCTCTCTCTCCCCTCCCTCTCTCTCTCTCTCTCCATTTCTCTCCCCCCCTCTCTCTCCCCCTCTCTCTCCCTTTCTCTCTCTGCCTGCTTGTCTATCTGGCTGTCTCTCTCTCTCTCTACCTCTCTCTCTCTCTCTTTCTTTCATTTTCTCCCTTCGTCCTGTATCTCTCTCTCTCTCTTTTTTTCATTTTCATCATCCGCTCTGTCTCTCTCTCTCTGTCCCTCTCTCTCCCCCTCTCTGTCCTTCTGTCTCTCTCTCTATCCCCCAGACGTCTCAGATTCTGTCCCACGACTATGTACCGCCTTGTTACCAACTGGCACCGGTACGCACATTAAATTGTCAGACATTATTATTGGAGCCCATCCACAATACTAGAATATACTCTGCTGACGCTGGACGTTCAACAAACCCAACTACAACTAAACTACAGTCTTTTTAACTTCATGAACGTTTGAAAGGATTTTCTTTCTCAGTTTTACAAATTAAGATTAGTTAAACATTTCTGGCTAACTCATCACTACAGCTGATTGTGAAGTGGCCTGCCGCTTTTCTGTTGAGTTAGGCGGGTGTGTTGGTGTATCGTAGATCACTCTACTACTGTTCTGAACTGGAAAATGGACATCTTCTAATTTGAATATCAATGATTAAAAAGGTCTCAAAAACCGTTGCTAAGGATATCGATCAATTGTGGACAAAAAAAAAGTGAAATGAATCATTCAACACTTCATGTTCAACATTGCGTCACTCCAGTACTGTTGTAAATTGGTCCATGCATCTCATTTGATGGCTTGTGCTAAAAATGTATACGTACCTTACATGTTATATGTGTAAACATCTGCCTGCTTTAATCTTTTATCACTAATATCAGTCGCGAGTTCCGTTAGCTTTTCGGTCAGCACTCTAGACTGAACGCGGTAGGACCTTGGTTCAAATCTCAAGTTGCTGCCCTCCGCGAATTTATATCGGAAAGTCTAGAGGGTGTATAGCTAAACAAAGATTAGTTGTATGCATGTGATAAGTCATGCTGACCTTAGAGGCTGATTTTAATTTGTGCTGGTCTAGTTTTATTCACGATTGCTTCTAGTTTTCAACTTCTATGGCGAAAAACGAAACATCGGAATATTTTCCATGCGAACGAAATTTATACACCGAGTCCTCTAACTTGATCATCAAGATTTATACATGGTGTGGTACTAAAATTGAACATGTTAGCATTTCTTACGGTATATAGGATTATTACTATAAAGGATTGTATGAAAAAGAAAAGTTAAATAACAAGACAAACAGCAAATCAACTGCATTGCAAATTACAGATGGGAAAAAATTAGCTAATCTTTGTAATTAAGCAGTCTTTAATTAAGGGGAAAAAGTGCGTCTCTAGGCCTCATGAATGTTTATTCGATTCCTCTTTCTTTAGTTTTGTAATTTATAATTTTTTTTCGTTATTTATTTATTTATTATTTATAATGTTGACAAAAAGTTCCATTCCGGGCCAAAGTTTCACCACGAAAAGTTCGTCACTGGTTCGAAATGACGTCATGATTTTGAGTGCTCCTATTAATATGAGGGAACAACCTGCGACCACAGAGTTCTATTAATAGACATCTGTGCCTACAAGTACAGCCATTCTGCGCAAGCTTCCCTAGCGACGATCGGTCTGCGCACGCGCGAGTCAAACGAATCAGACGGCGATCTTCCTCCCGCGCGTGCGCGTGGGATTTTTTCTAGCTGTGTTTGGTTTCCGTGAGCTGCTGTGTTTAGAGAGGCTGGAATATTGTTTACATTTTTTAGGAGATGCTTTTGTCGCTCAAGTGAGCCAGATCAGAGAGGATCTGAATTTTTTTAAATATGAAAAAATAAATGATTTCATCAAAATGGAAATGGCAGCGAGTGTCGGAAAAGAGCTAGTAGTGTCGTAACAGTGGAACTGCCAACCAGCTATCAAAGCATACATTTCTGCCAATTACGTGAATAGAAATCGGAAAATGTCACTATTTAGCGTTAAAATGGCAACTGTTATTAACCATAACCATAGATACATGCCGGGTTCTAGATAATCTGTATAGGTGAAGGAGATAGATCGATCGACCAAAGGATAGATAGATAAATAGATAGAGAGATAGATAGACATAGAGACAGATAGATAGATAGATGGATAGAGAGTGAGAGAGACACAAAGAGAGAGAGAGATGGATGGGGAGAAAATCTTTGTAATTGTCTGGGTTTCTGTCCATTTGTTCAACCTTTCTCTCTCTCTCTCTCTCTCTCTCTCTCTCTCTCTCTCTCTATTCTCTATCACAATCAATATCGTACGATATGCCTCACTTGCTGGAAGAAAATCTTGGATTGTTTTTTTACTTTAGGAAATGTGGGCTGAAACCATGTAGTTCAGTATGACTCCGATATGCTAGACCCAAAGTAATCGCTATCATATAAAAATGGCCTCTTTGAGTGCACTGTGCGACTGTCGTCCATCAATTATCATTCCGAATAACAAATATTATTTTTTTTACCATTTTACATATCGGGTTCTAGATCATCTGTACACGAGCGACAGGCAAGGAGACAGATAGATAGAGAGGTGGGATGGGGAGAAAACCGGTGTAGTCTGTAAATGTCTGTTTCTTTTTCTTTCTGTCCAATTGTCCACTCTCTCTCTCTCTCTCTCTCTCTCTCTCTCTCTCTCTCTATATATATATATATATATATATATACTCCATCACCACAACCACCTTCTCGCTCATTCTCCTTCTCTTCCTATATTTTCTCTTCCCCTCCCCCACTGTCTTTCTTTCTTCGACCTATCTCAATTCCTCCGCCACCACTCCCCGCCCCTCTTCTGTATCTAGAGTGGATCTATTTCTTGATGCACTCCTTTCGAGGATACCAGATATAACCTCAGATAGTCATGACTTTTCCCCTCACTGTTGACGGTACCATAATAGTATGGTGTCTTCTATATTTTGGTACATAGTAAGCCTTAACTCCCCGCCCCTCCTTACATACGGTGTATATGTACAGTGAATCTATTTCTTGGTGCACTCCTTCTGAAGATACCAGATATAACCTCAGATAGCCTCGACTCCTTCCCTTACTGTTGACGAAACATGTACTATATATATATATATACACACAGTATGGTGTCTGGTATAATATTATGGTACACGCTACGGCTTACAGACTGTGTAATATGCAGTGGGTCTATTTCTTGATGCACTCTGAATACCAGATATAATCTCAGATAGTCTCGACTTTCCCCCTCACTGTTGACGAAGCCATAATACAGTTAGGTGTCTGGTATAATATGAATTATTATGGTACATGGTACGTCTTAACTCCCCGTCCCTCCTTACAGACTGTGTATGTAGAGTGCATCTATTTCTTGATGCGCTCCTTCCAAGGATACCAGATAACATCAGAAATAGCCTCGACTCCTTCCCTCACTGTTGACGAAACCATACTACAGTATGATGTCTGGTATGGTATTATGGTACATAGTTCGCCTTTGGTGAGTAGAATACGCTATTCTGACACCAGGCATGCCTAGTACTGTATTAAATAGTACCTTTTCTCCCTTGTGTTTTAAACCGTTGCCGTATAGGACCTACGATTCTTGAGACCCAGGAGTCCTTAAACTAGAGGGGAGCCTCGTTTTCCCAAATAAAGATTTTTTCAGCGCGTTGATTACAGGAAGTGAGTTTTGTCAAGTGGTAATGCACCTACATGTACCTTCTATTCCGGAGGTCTCCGTTTCGATCCTCTGGTCGAACAAAAATATTTGCCATATTTTCTCCACAGGTAAAGTTGGTGTCACTATAATGTGACCCTCTGCGACGTAAGTCATACATGGTATCGGTGCTATGTCTCTACATAATGTGCCAGCTCGTAAAATTATCAGATATTACTTTTAGAACACGTCCACGGTATAGGCTAGGTGTTTATGTTGGAGCTTAAGAAACAAAGAGTAGGAAAAAAACCTACATGAACACGCACATAAAAAACAACAACAAACAAACAAAAAACAACAACCACAAAAAAAACCCAACAACAACAAACAACAACCGAAAATCAAACAGCCAACCTCCTGCTCTTGTACCTAGAGCTCTACCGACTGAGCTATCTGGGACCCGACTCTTCAATGCATCGGTTCTCCGAGTGCTAGAGGTCGGAGCTTGTGAGATTATGTTAAAAGCCTGGTGAGCATTGATGCTTGATCAGGTAAACACATCTCGCCTCCCTCTGATTATCTATCTTTCTCTCCGCGTCTCTTTCTTTCTCTTCCTTTCTCTCCCCGTCTCTCTCTTTCTGTTCCTCTCTCACCGTCTCTCTCTTTCTCTCCCTCTCTCTTTTTCTCTCCCTATCTCGGTTCTCTCTGTCTGTCTGTCTGTCTCTCTCTCTCTCTCTCTCTCTCTCTCTCTCTCTCTCTCTCCAACCTCTTCTCTGTTTCTCGCCTCTGTCTTTTTAACTACATGTATATCTCCATACCATGCATATCTCCATACCCCCTCTCTCGAACCGTTTTCTCTATCTACCCCCCCCCCCCCTTTCCCTCCCGCCTCCGTCTCCTCGTCTCTCTCTTCCCCTCTTCCCGTCTCTGTCAGTCTGTCTACATGTCTGTCTCTGTTTGCCTCTCTCTGTCTCTCCCTGCCCATTCCTTCTCTCTCTTTTTCTCTCTCTCTCTCTCCAACCTCTTTTCTGTTTCTCTCCTCTGCCTGTGTCTTCCTAACTACATGTATCTCTCTCCCCTCTCCCTCGAACCCACTCTCTATATCTCCTCTTCCCCCCTCTGTCTGTCTGTCTGTCCGTCTCTCTGTCTCTGTCTCTCTCTCTCTCTCTCTCTCTCTCTCTCTCTCTCTCTCTCTCTCTCTCTCTCTCCAACTTCTTTTCCGTTTCTCTCCTCTGCCTGTGTCTTCCTAACTACATGTATCTCTCTCCCCTCTCCCTCGAACTCACTCTCTATATCTTTTCTCCCCCCCTCTGTCTCTGTCAGCCTGTCTACCTGTCTGGCTTTGTCTCTCTCTCTCTCTCTCTCTCTCTCTCTCTCTCTCTCTCCCCCTCTCTCCGTGAGTGCACGCACTATTTACATCTTAATTACTCCGGCGTGCACCGCGAGATGGGTCCCAGATAATGCGGTCAGTAATTGGAGTCGACCCCCCCCTCCCCTTTCCTTCCCCCCTTACTGCTCAGCACTAGCAGTAGCGGTACGCGTCAAATCCATCCACATCCACATCCACATGCACATCCACATCCACATTCTCCTCCTCCAGGCGCAGGTCTGCGCGAAATCCATTCTGATGATGTCACCCACCATCCCATCGTGGAGATGCACCATATACATACCATACGTGCAGTAGGATCAAAGCGTTGGCATAGTATCTTTCTTCACCGATGCCTCCTTAAGTACATTGTACAGGCCAACTCACTGAATTGACCCAAGTTGGCACATTTTTGGATTACAAGAGTGAAAGCATAGATTTACTATGTGGCTCGACAAAAATATCTCAATTACGGAAAAATCCTTACCTCCTGGCGCAAATGGTATAGCATTAGAACAGTGGGATTCCAATCTGGAGGTATCCGGTTCGAATCCGACGATCGGGAAAACATTTATTTGTTGGACTTTGTGCTCCATTTTATTGTGTCGGTGTTAGTACACCGTGAGCGAGTGTAGTATGGTATGGGTCCTAGTATTCCCGCTCTGTTTCATGTTTGGCAGTCAGTCCAATTGTCACGCTTCATGAGTATGGGTTGAGTTAAGTTGGTTTATGTGCTGCCACACGCAAAACAGGGCGGCAATCGGCGCTGGATAGGACGCTTCTTGGAAAACCCAGTACACGTTAGAATTGGAGCGAGCTCCTATCCTACTAAGAAACCGCTGTATAGGATCCCTCAGGGGAACCCAGAAGATGTCAAACCCGTCTCTAGAGAACCGGAGGCCTCAACGATATGAATGGGCAGAAATTTAGCCATGATTATTGTAGATTACAAGGAAAATAAACATCAACCTGACTTTTATTAAAACATAATGCCATCGCTTGCCGTTTGTAATTCCTCTGATTAAAAAACAAAACACAACTCTTAATCATAGAGTTCCAGAGCTCCTACTCTAGATAGTGCTCAGCATTGGGTGAAAAAGATTAAACAGTGGTTGTGCTATGTGGGAGTAAAACTTGGATTTAAAGATGCAAGATTCATTGGCACCGAATTACCTTGCACTCGAACAGAAATGCGTTGCCTTGAACACAGTCTAGACAGGGTTAGACAGGTTCAGGCGCCCTGGGTGACTTGTTATCTTGATTGTCCAAACTTAAATGATGATGTAAAAAAACAAGCAATGCAGTCAGGGGCACCAGCACGTACCAATGGACGGGCACACATACACACAAATACACACACATTCACCAACATCATAGACATGTTAACATTGATGTTAATATCAAATTTCATCATTTAGGCCCATATCTTGTAAATCACATAATCATTAGGTGAACTCAAAATCCTCACCAATTTTGCTTCTCTTCTGATCTGCCAGATTACTAGACTGCCTGGTGCGGTGTGACTGTGAGGCTGCTGCAGCGTGACCTTGGTCGTGACCTTGACATTGGCTTTGACCCAGACTCTGACCTACTAGGCCGCCAAGCGGATTATTTATATATATATATACATGTATTGTAGACCTTGCTGCCAGCTGCTCCGCCCACGACCTTGACCACCAGGTGACGTCCAAGCGCCAGGCAGTGTTGCTGCTCACCCAGGCGGGATAATTCGTCACGGAGCCTGAGGCAACCCACGGGCCCATCCACACACACACACACACACACACACACACGGGTCCGTCCACCATCCGTGATCCAGTCTTCACTCCATTCACTTCGTTCACGCCCTGCAGCTTTGGTCAACAGAGCGGCGCGGATTATCTCCAGACCTCCAGGAATAGATCAGTGCCCAGTGCCCAGAGCGGTGCCATGCCACTACTAGGTATAGGATACTCTGGATAGACCACACAGATTTCAAGTCTGGCGCCGACTCTGTTCCTGCGAGTTTTATTGTGTTCTTGTAATACTAGAGTGTTTGTGTTCTAGTAATACTAAAGTGCTTCTGCTCTAGTAATACTACATCGCTTCTGCTCTAGCAATACTGCAGTGTTTGTGTTCTAGTAATACTACAGTGTTTGTGGTCAAGTAATACTACAGTTTCGCCTCCAGGACCTAATGTTCTTTGGCACCGGAGTTTGCCTGTTTGGAATAGAAAATAGATGGATCTAGTCTGTTTCCTTGGCCATCTACCAACACTGATTATTGCAGGGTGACTATCACCCTATCTCAACAAAAGTTTTCCTTGATACCACTACCATATCGAGGTCTTCATTGCCACCACGACCTATTTATCATTGGTCCATGGCTCTGCTCGTTTGGAATGGGAAATAGATAGATCGAGTCTATTCTCTATGCCCTCTAAACATAGGCTCTTGCAGCGTGTCTATCGCAACAAGTTTTCTTTACCAGTCGAAGTAGTTACAGATCTATTGTGTTGCCACGACTGACCATTCTATTCGATCTATGACTGTTCTGTGTTTTGGCTTCCGTGGCCCTCTTCCATTTGGATATAATTGAAGTTCATTTCTGAGAAGGTATGTTTCTTTGTAAGACGTTCTTTTTATACTGATATATATTTGTTATTTTAATTATAATTAGTTGTTGTTATTGCTGTTGTTCTTGTTGTTGTTGTCAAGATAATGAAAAACCCTGTCAAGAGTTTGTTTTTGAAGACGCCGTACAGCTATCTTATATATGTTTTTATACCCTTTTTACTATTAGTTGACTTCTCTCTCTCTCTCTCTCTCTCTCTCTCTCTCTCTCTCTCTCTTTCTGAGGCGTGGTAGCCTTTGGTCAATGGTTCGATTATTGGCGATTTCACCTGCTACAGTTTGTGTCGGTGTCAGTTTAATGTGACCGGCCGAGACAGGAGTCATGGTATCCCCGCCCTGTCTCGTGTGTGGCAGCACATAAAATTGTCAGACGTCAGTCTAGGGGCAATGATGCTATATACTTCTTTAATTGTCATGGTTTTATATTTTATGTTGCTTTTAAAACCAAATATAAGTGCCCCCCCCCCCCGAAGGCGATTTCTCTTTCTCTACACTCTCTGTTCCTGATGTTTCTCTCTCTCTCTCTCTCTCTCTCTCTCTCTCTCTCTCTCTCTCTCTCTCTCTCTCTCTCTTTCTCTCTCTCTCTCTTGCATTTTGACTTATTTGCCCTAAACTTATTCCACTGCAATAACCAGAACGACAGGTTGTTCTTTTATTCTCTGCCCTTTATATTATGACCGTATTTAATGAAAATGTGAGTAGAAAATAATTATTATCAACATCTGAAATAAATAAGCGTGGGTTGGTGCTAAAATAAAATAAAAAAGTTAACATTCACTTTAGGGATTGAACAAGTTATGAATATGCTATGCATCACTGTGTACTCCGCATACAGTCAATATATTCAGCATATTCATAAGTTGTTCAATCACTAACATATTTGTGAACTTTTTTTTTATTATCTTTCTATTATAGTCGAATCTTTGTTAAAGGCAACAATGTATTGCGGCCTCAGGTAAATTTTTTGTGAAAATTATTTACTGTGTACCAATTTGAACTGGACAAAGCAACTAGTCCCAAGGGGTTTCAAGAGTTTATCAGGATTCCGCCGTATTTAAGTTTAAGTGGGACTGTTTTTGTTGTGTCCGACATTTTGTGAAGGAGATAACTATATAAAGGGTAATAAAATGTAATTAAGTGGGAAGTTCATTATTCATCTTCTCTCCATTTGTCAATATTATTCTTCTGTGCCGTTTTGTATTACAAAAAGGAAAAAAGAATAAATAAATAAACCCCTTTCCTATTTCTCTACCCCCCCCCCCCCACTTTATTTTTCTCCCGCTCCCCATTTCCGCCCTTCTTGTGTGTATGTTTCTCTCTCTATCTTTGTTTCTCGTATCTTTCTGTATAGCTCTCAGTTCCACTCTCTCAAACCCCCCCCCCCCCTCTCCCTCTCTCCCTCTCTCAGGCCAAACTACATAACTGCACCATTCCCACACTAACTTTTTCAGTGCAGTTTTAGATCTCATGGGATCTAACTAGTCATTAAATTACTTGTACTTCAATGCTACTTTTTTTTTCTCCACGACCCGTGTTGTTTTTGCTCTTTGTGGAAGTAAGTGCAACGGTGCTATAAACCTAGACATTGGTTAAGGGGAGGTTTTTGTTTTGTTTAAATTTAATAGTGCGGGCTCTAAATTAATGGCATACAACTGAAGCCCTTGTACTCACTCCCCCGTGTTGTTAAACTGTGCAACAAACTTTTTTTATAAAACTATTTAAAGTTGCGCATGGGAGGTTTGTTTTTGTGCTCTGTTTTGTATTTACTGATGACTTTTTAGTTAAGAGAGAGAGAGAGAGAGAGAGAGAGAGAGAGAGAGAGAGAGAGAGAGATATGAAAAAGAGAGAAAAATAGAAAGAGGGAGTGAGATATAGATAGATAAAAAGACAGAGAGAGGGAGAGAGAGAGAGAGAGAGAGAGAGAGAGAGAGAGAGAGAGAGAGAGAGAGAGAGAGAGAGAGAGGGAGAGAGTCGGGCAAACAGACAGACAGGCCGACTGAGTGAATCTCCTATCCCCTGGGAGAAAGGAGAGAGAGAGAGAGAGAGAGAGAGAGAGAGAGAGAGAGAGAGAGAGAGGGAGAGAGTCGGGCAAACAGACAGACAGGCCGACTGAGTGAATCTCCTATCCCCTGGGAGATCCTATACGGCGACTTATTTACTGCTGAAGCAGTGGTTCGTTCTTCTATTCCTGGCGTGCAAGCGCTCGCCTGATTTCTGGTGGGTTTTTTTTGTTTTGTTTTTGTTTTGCATGGTTATTGTCTTGACCATAGACCTATTCTATAATAATATCTTCGATATTGACAGACTTCCGAAGACGTAAAAACCAAACATTCAAATACTCACTTACCCCCTCAAAACCTTTCTGAAATATAAGCAGATTTGTATTTATACAAATCTGCTTACATTGTGACATCACATGAAATAGATGAAATAAACGCATAAATATATGCGTTTCCTTCATGTATTTCATATTTTTCAAATACTCGTATATATTATGCGTTCCCTTCATCATTTCATATTTTGTCAAATATATATTATGCGTTCCCTTCATCTATTTCATAATCATATTTTGGCAATATATGTGCGTTCCCTTCATCTATTTAATATTTTGGCACATCTCCACACTGACACTGCCATGTTATAATATAATTATGCAACTAAACTCAACATTGGACCAAAGAGAGTCGTGTTTTAATTAAAGAGACCTGTGTTTTAATTAATGTTTGGCCTGCACTGCGACAGATATAGCCACGGACGGTATCAAAACAATGTGGAGAACGTGATTTTACCACTGGTATTGAACTTTCTCTTTCTCTCTCTCTCTCTCTCTCTCTCTCTCTCTCTCTCTCTCTCTATCTCTCTCCCCCTCTCTCTCTCTATCTCTCTCTCCCTCTCTCTCTCTCTTTCTCTATCTCTCACTCTCTCTCTATGTGATCTCTCTAATATTTATTTTTAGAATGGTTGCGTTGCCGGATTTTACCACTGTTATTGAAATCTCTCTCTCTCTCTCTCTCTCTCTCTCTCTCGCTCTCTCTCTCTCTCTGTAATATCAATTTTCAGAATGGTTGCGGTGCCAATTAATTAACGTTCATGTATATGGTGGTCAAAATTCGTAACACAGATTAATTAACGTAAAACAAATCAACGTGCTATACTGCTACTCACCACCAAGCGCAACAGATGGCTAGCTAGCAACTATTGCGAAATTCTAGTTTTCATATTGATAGATAGGCGCGCTTGCAACTTACCTTACATACAGCCATTGTTTGATGCGTAGCTCTTTCCAGTTTTACCTAAGTCTAGTTCTCAACGAGGGAAAAAAAAAGGGGGGGGGGGGGCACGGTAGTACATGGGCTTTCGACGCAGGAGGTCCGTGGTTCGATTCCGGCCCTGGCGACTCGTTCCTTATTGGTTGGGAGATCGAGATATAATGGTAGATAGATGGATAGATAGGTGGACAAAAATAATAGAGTTAGATAGATAGTTAGGGAGAGAGATAGAGATAGAGAGTCGGAGATGTAAACAAAGAAACGAAAGGGAGAGAAGGGAGAGAGAGAGGTAGATAGATAGATAGATAGATAGATAGAGAGAGAGAGAGAGAGAGAGAGAGAGAGAGAGAGAGAGAGAGAGAGAAGGGAGAGGGATAGAAAAGAGAAAGAGACAGACAGACAGAGACGGACAGACAGAAACAACGGATAAAAAGAGGGAAAGATTCGATCTCCGATAATAGACAATGTAGACAGAATGATGCAAGGATAGCGAAGTGAACTAGAATGACCTTTTCTCAGACCAATCAGCTTAAGGGTCGGGTAAAGAGAGCATTACGTGCGGTTAGTCCTGTACATGTAATTCTATTTCATCCAGGCCACTTGCTCCTTCTCTCCCTCCTTCTCACCCCTGCTCCTACCTCTCCTCCACCCCCTGCTCCTACCTCTCCTCCTCCCCCTGCTCATCCCTCTCCTCCTCCCCCCTTCTCATTCCTCTCCTCCTCCC
>RQTK01000294.1:452471-470573 GCA_003991915.1 Elysia chlorotica
CCTGTAGGAGCCGATAGACTAAAAGTATACCTCTGTATGTCCGCAGCCCATTGACTACCCCGGCTTCAAACTGTTCATGGACACCTACCTTGACGCGGAGATCCCGGAGGATCTGTGCAAACACCTGTTCCTCTCGTTCATGAAGAAAGCGCAGGCAGCGTCGGTCCTGCTGTCCACCTCCACCACCACCAGCAACAACAACACGACGGGGCAGGCCGGCTACAACAACGCCTCGAGCTCGGCATCCTCGGGCACTGCGGGTAAGGATTTCCATGTGAAGGATATGGCGCTGGTCGCCTCCCAGACCATCTGCGCCCCCTTGTCCACAGAGATCCACTTCGACGGGGCGGCAAAGTCTCCGGCTGGAGTCCTGCCCGCATCTCTCGGCGCCACGGGGGCGACATCATCCGTCGTTGTGGCGCCACCACCACCCACTTCGTCGTCAACGCCTGGGGCGCTAGTCCAAGCTGCGGAGGCCGCGAGCAACTCGAGCAAGCACACCAACGTCCTGACGGAGAAACTCCACGGGCTGACGGAGAAGCTGCACGGGCTGGGCCACTCGCGCTCCGACAGTGGGGGGGACTCGGGCAAGCGCAGCCGTGCAGGTATTGGGGCGAGTGGGCTACCGCTTGGTCACTTGGCACTACTGCTAGCAGTTTTTGGGTTGCGTTGGTGTTGGGGGGTTTGAGGGTTTGAGGGTTTTGCCTTCCTTTTGGGAGGACTTTATACTCTGGTTCTTTATTCACTTTGTATTAAACCTTCAATACTAACTTGTCTCTGGGCTCACTCTACACCTTTTTTAAAAAACTCAACGGAGTCACATCGCATACATGTCAGCGGTGAATGTAAACATTTATTTTTTTGTGGAAGATTAAAAGCTGACGTTTTTAAATCTTCAAAAATTTCTTTTCTGTCTTCATTGGATCAAAAGATATGAATTTTTGAAAAAAAAAACCTTAAAATAGCACAATGTCACAAGCATGGCTGACAAAATCTCTGAAACTTCTTTGAGTTTAGTCTACATAACAGAGGATGTGAAAAAATTCTCCAACAACTCTGTAGCTTTGCTGGTTTGAGGTAAACTTCAAACAAAAAAAATTGATAAAAGTAAATATTGTTGAATGAATTGAAATCTTCTTTGACATTCTTATGTCTTAGAGAAAAGAAAACGACAGCAGTCATGCAACCATTTTTCTCCTAGCACTGATTTCATACCCATACAGTACACAAGAAATAATCATACACTCTGTACTGTCAGTTCTAACTTCAGGAAATAGAGTTAGCTGATTGAAGTTCCAAAAGTCTTTAAATGTTTGGACTAAACTAAAGAAATTCAGATCAGGCCATGATAGATCTACAGAGTCCTGGAGATACTTTTCTTTTCTTACTTGCGTCTGTCTATGATATCTGTCTGTCTGTCTGTCTGTCTGTCTGTCTATCTCTGTCTCTCTCTTTTTTTTTTACTCTCTATCTCACCGTCTCTCTCTCTCTCTCTCTATCTTTCTATCTTATCAATACTAATTTGACTAGGCACGCTAAACAAAGCTCTCCCAACCCTCCAACACATTAATTTTCATTCTGAATTTTTCCTCTTTTCTTTCCTTTTATATACTTTTAAGTACAAAATAATAATTTTCTTTTTTAAAATTTATATCTGGCTAGTCTTAACTTATTTTGCGATAAATGTATGCTCGTAGAGGGGTAGGACACACTCTTTTTTTGCCAGCTTTTTTCTTTAGTGAATCTCTATGCAAAGTTCAGTTCAGTCACGGTAAGTACCTTTGCTTTCTTTTTTTTTATACTTCTTCCTAATTCATATTGGATTTCTCTTTTGGAGCATGCCCTTTTTTTCTAAATGTTCTTGATTGTTGAGAAAATGTCAACTGTTGATTTCTTTGTCAATACTCAGGTATTTATTATTTTTGTTTTTCTTGTCATAACCTTTTCCTCAAAGTGGACTTTGTTTGTTAACGTCCTGAGCTTGGCCCATGTCAGAATAGAAGGTTTGATGGTGGAAAAAAGTATTTATTAAAGAAAAAAATGATATCCTAATATTTGCTTTCTGTAAGGTGGTTTGGTAAATATCAGACACTTTAATGGAAGAAACGTAAGTTTTTTTAATTTTTTATATATTGTTTAAACAGCTTTCTTCAACTATTTTCTGAATATTTTGATCAGGCTGACTGGGAAACTATTTTTTTTTGTAGAGGCAGGGTTAGTGTTGGGGTTATTCCAAATGTTGTTTCTCCCCCTTTCACCTTATACATTTTTCCTATTTTTGATCACAATTTAAACAAAGTGATTTAAAAAACCAATATGACATAGCCAAAAAGAGTAGTTGTGTTTTCAAAAATAAGTATACCTTCTCATAATCATAAACTTGAGCAATTTTTTTTAGACAGTATTGATTGAATGATTTCTGTAATTTTCAACCAACAAAACAAACACAGAATCGAGTAAAATTCAAATTCAAATTGAATGAAACAATACTTTTAGATCTGAAGCTATATTTACAGTTACAGGTACCAGGTAGGTACCAAGGTGGTCTCAATATTTCCCATAAGGCCTAAAGTCGGGCAGACCGTACCGCGTACCCTAGACCATATACCTTACAGATTCACAAGCATAAATCTTTGGGATTTTCAGTATAACAAAATTTGGCAGGTCTAAGTTTAGTAAACTTGAAGTCTATTAAGGGTTATATTTTCTGATTAAATATGTTTTGCCGCTGTGCTATAGAGGTTCATTAAAAGGAAAAAATCCAGTTGGCATGGCTGCAAAAAAGTCTCTTGTCAGACGTCAGTCTTGTGGCCCGTCTGCAATATAATCTATGTAGTACTGATGTTGGACGTTAAACCAACTCAACTGCTACTACTGCAAAAAGTCTATTGACAAATTCACAAAACTGGCTCACTATCTATTCAGTATTCTGTGGGTGGTTGCCACTGGTAGCAGCTTTAAACTTAGCGTCCCCACTTCCTGCTCAGTATAATGTGACCGGCTGAGACAGGAGTCATGGTATCCCCACCCTGTCTCGTGTGTGGCAGCACATAAAATTGGCAGACGTCCGTCTTGGGGCCCGTACACAATATAGTCTATATATAGTGCTGTTGTTGGACGTTAAACCAACCCACCCCCACTTCCTGAATGATGTCAGTGCGGCCTATAACATTATCTACACAATCAAAAAGAAAATTTCTTAGGCTAATCGGGCTACAAGGCAGAAATCAGGTATGACATTTGGATGATTGGATCAAGGATCTATGATCATTAAAGATGGCTCTAGTCTGGCGTTGCTTCTCTCAACTCAGACCTTTTGTAAAGGTGAAGACTTTACATATACAAACTGCAAGGCTAAAGGTAGGCAGGCTACAGGTGATCAATGCAACGACAGAGATTCTATGTATGCATGATAAATAAAAGATGAAACATATAATATAAAGTTCGTTATCTGAATTAAGAAATACCAGCGTGACATATGCAACTACAGCAAAAGGTCTACATAACACTGAAAAGGGAAGTACATGTAATTATTTTCTGTATCAAGAATTACTTATAATCATACTCACAAAAAATAAATAATCATCAGCAGTACAAGTGCACCTAGCTTGTTGCAGCAACGTTTTTAATTGGAAGAAAAATTGAAATATATATTTAGGTCACAAAAGTAGCCCGTTAGATCACAGGAGGGCAGTGGCAAATTTAACATCAAGTTCTAATGAGAAGCATTAAAGATGCAGCATCTTCAGTCTTGGATAGTTATTATCTATAATTATATTTTAAATCTGCAAAAAGCGTTGGTTGATGTAATACCTCTGGTTCCTTCAAGTGTGACAAATGCAGCTACAACTGTCCACAAAATGTAGGTTATTGCAGACACAAGACGTTAAAAAGCTAAAAACCTTACCTAACCTGCACCTTAAAATTTTCATTTGGTTGGGGACTCATATAAGTGTTAAAGAGAGACTGAGAGGCGGGGAGATGAAATAGAATTGTTACAATTTAAAATAGCTCAGTTTTCTTTGATCTTGTATTTTTTTCCTCTGTTCATCTCCACACTTTGCATGAGTGTAGGAATCAGTTCATTATTTTTTTTTGTCTTTTCTTCTTTGCTTGTTCTATGTTTCTGCATGTCGCATGAGGTGGGGTGTGAGGAATGTTGAGTGAAAAACAAGCAAAAAGTTTCTTTTGAAAAAAAAACTGCTATGTTTATGAAATAAGTTAATGTATACATTATATTACATAGGAGGACTATGAGGACTGTGCACTTTGAGACAATTATGTATCAATATGTTCAATATATATAAAAGAAAGATATAGATGAAAAGCAGGCAAGCTGTGCCAAAGATTTCGGATTTTCCTCTCTGTGTGTGTATGTGGGTATGTATGCATTACAAGTTAATCATGTGTGTAGAGCATGGGCTTCTTTATGGGCAGGATCTGCGCCGATGTTGTTATGGTCTATATACAGCTATAACAAATAGGCCTGGAAGAAGGGTGAGCGATTTAGGATGACAGTCATGCTGGTATAGGCGTCCATGTTGGATAGGGAATAGTCACGGTGGCTGGAGAGCGAGGAGTGGTTTTAAACAATGTTTATGTAAGGCTTGTGTTACTCCCCTTTTATTGTGATATATTTCCCTTGATTATTGTGTGCTCAAAATTTGGTTTTGAAGTCACTTTTCATGATATTTTTTCTTATGTGATTGTAAAAAAATAATAATCTTAAACTGTATTGGAAAAATACCCTGTAAATGTTACCATGTAATAGAGTGACACCCTGCTAAGAATAACAAAATTAATTTTATTTCACTCAAAGTCATCAACAGCAGGACTGACATTCCAAATCGGTTGTAGATGGGTATTTTCTCATTAAGTAAACTGTGGTTCAAACTCAAACCTGAAGTGATCTGATGTTAATGTTTGAGTCATACCAGCTGGATAACCAAAATTTTGAAATCTTTGAGTGGTCACTGTTGTGCAATGGGATGAGTGAAAATTTTTAATTTTTACAACACTGTTATAGTTCTCAATTTCAATTCCCCTTTTCATTTTGTTTTTCTTTTGTTTTGAAGTCTCTGTTAATGTTATATTAATTATACTAAAAAATTAAGGAAAATTGTTTTGTTCTTACTAATGTTTTTTTTAAATTTTTACCGCACAACTTTGTAAATGTTTTGATCAGATGATAATTAAATACATCTAATTATGTACATGTACCTCTGATTTTCAATTATATTCCTGGATTTGTGTTTACACAATGCCCTCTCACAGAGACACAATGAACACGAAATTTTCATAACGATCTGAGTCATTTTCTCTCTTTTATTTGATACCTGCATGGTTGGATGGTGTTGGAAAAGGGCATGGTTTTTGCTAATGTTTTTTTCCCCTCTTGAAATTTCTCCTGTTTCATGGGTGTGGTGAAACAAAATTTATCCGTTTCTTGTCTGTTACAGCCAGATAGATAAAAGGATCAGATGAATTTTTTTTGCAGTCGATGCAAGCACTCGTTAAAAGTTCCCTAGATGAGCAGGAAACAAAAGCTAAACAGAAAACCCCCGAAACAACACATTTTTTGTGTGGAATTAATAAAGTCTATATCGAATGCCAATTTGTGGTTAACAGCTACATGTAATTCAATCTAAAAGTTGGCGTTGAAACCCAGAACAATTATTGGCTATTTCAACCTGGGATAAACTCGTCCGTATTCGACATCATCAGACTTTTTTTGCCTGGCTGTAAAACAGGCGGCTGTTATGTATACACATGGGGAGATAGTACAATGCCAATAAGCTACTGCGGCATTGTACTTATGACCCTATGTGTCTGCGTTTCATGTTGATATTCTCCCAATGACTTTTTTAAAACTTTGGTGTGTCATGATGTGGTAACCATGCCTATGTATGCATGGATTCCCTTTATTTTTTTACAATCATTTCTTTTTTTAATTCGATAGCAGCATTTTCCCAATGTCCTAGTTATCCCCGCATTCAACGTTTGAAGTTTTTATAAAAGATTGGAAGGGAAAAAAATGAAGAAGCAAATAGGTAGATCATTAAGAAACAAACAGACATAAAAATTATTTTGACTTCTCTATCAAGAAACTCATAACGTCCATATGGGGCATGCTAGCTTATGAGGTAGAGTGTTGGGCTTAAATCAGTAGGTCCCCAGTTTGATCCTACCATCAATCTGGTTTTCCTTGTTCTGTCTTCAACTAACTGCATCAATGTCAGAAAAATTTGACAAGCTGAGATAGAGGTTCAGGTATCCCTACTCTGTCTCTTTATGGCAGCATATAAATGTGCCAGACATTCGTAATAGGACCCTTCTGTGAAAATGCCTACCTACTAAAGTTAGAATTTAAGATAACAAACCAAGTAACAAACTCTTATCACTACTCCAAAGCTAATTGATACCTTCACTAAATTTGTGATGACCAAAACTTTTCTTTGTCTCCCCTTCTCTTCCTACTGAAATAATTATATCTTTCTCCCACTTTTTCCCCTTCTCTTCCTTCTGAAATAATTATAACTTTCTCCCACTTTTTCGCCTTTTATTCCTACTGAAATATATCTTTTCCCTTTTTTTCTCTTTGCGTCTGTTTCCTGTAGGTTCAGGCTCTGCGGCGAGTCATCCGTCGCTGTCTGTCGGCGTCACTGGAGCATCCATGGACAAGGGCCACGGGGATGAGCACACTCCTCCCGACGCGTCCAACCACTCGCGCTCCTCGTCCAAAAAGTCTGACCATAGTATACATAGTGTTCATAATGGTGGGTAGAGTTAATACTACAACTATTAGTGTTCATAATGATATAGTATACACAGTGTTCATAATGGTGGGTAGAGTATACACAGTGTTCATAATGGTGGGTAGAGTTAATCTTGTTTATAATGGTAGGTAGAGTATACATAGTGTTCATAATGGTGGGTAGAGTATACATAGTGTTCATAATGGTGGGTAGAGTATACACAGTGTTCATAATGGTGGGTAGAGTGTATAATTTGCTCATAATTTGTAAATAATGGTGGGAAGAGTACAGAATATACAGTGTGTATAATGGTGAATAGAGTATAATATATAGTGTTTGCTATGGTCGATAGAGTAAAACATGTTCATATTGGTGGGTAGAGTATACTGTGTTTATAATTGGGGTTAGAGTAAAACATCTTTATAATGGTGGGTAGAGTATAATGTCTTCATAATGTTGGGTAGAGTTAATTGTGTTCATATTAGCCAAGATAGAGAACATCTCTAGATACATTTTTTCTGCTAAATTCTTCTTAATATATAAACACTTCTCTACGTAACCTTTTTCATTTATTTTAAAATCAACTTGCTGCATACATTTTGTGCTCATTAATATTCTCTTGTGCACACCATTCATTTTGAATGAACACAAATCAAAGCTTTTACCTTTTACCTTTTATACAAAAATGGAAATTCCCCACATTACTTTGCCGTATATGATCCCCCAGGGGAACCTAGGAGACGTTAAACCGGGAGAGAGGTAGAGAATTCTCTCCCTCCCTCTATAGAGACCCCACATTAGTGCGCACACAGACAATAGGCCTTTAAATCATGCAATGTGAAAAGGTCATTACAAGCTAGGTAGAGATGCATGTAAAGCATGTAAAAATACTCTGTATCACAGGTCCATTATTAATCAAATTACAAATCAAAGCTTTTACCTTTTATACATTTTGAAAATCCCCCAAAATAGTGTGCACACAAAGAATAGGCCTTAAAATCATACGCTATGAAAAGCTCCAGCTAGGCAGAGATACATGTGTAAAAATATTTTGTCCAACTCGTCGATGAACACAAATCAAAGCTTTTACCTTTTATATATTTTTGAAAATCCCCCACATTAGTGCGCACAAAGAATAGGTCTTAAAATCATGCAAAGCTAGATGGAGATACATGTAAAAATATTCTGTATCACAGGTCCATTACTAGACGGCGCCTCTCTGCGCCAGTCCAACTCGTCGATGAACACAAATCAAAGCTTTTACCTTTTATAGATTTTTGAAAACACCTCAAAATAATCAGCACACAAACAATAGGCCTTAGAATCATGTGATGTTAAAAAGCAAAGCTAGTTGGAGATGCATGTAAAAATACTCTTGTGCACACTATACATTTTGAAAAAACACAAGTCAAAGCTTTTGCCTTTTATAGATTTTTGAAAACACCCCACATAAGTGCTCACACATAGAATAGGCCTTAAAATCATGCGCTGTGAAAAGGTCATTACAAGCTAGGTAGAGATGCATGTAAAGCATGTAAAAATACTCTGTATTACAGGTCCATTACTAGACGGCTTTTACCTTTTATACATTTTTGGAAATAACCGAAAACAGTTTGCACACAGAGAACAGGCCTTAAAATCATGGGCTATGAAAAGGTCAAGATAGGTGGAGATGCATGTAAAAATGCTCTTGTGCACACTGTCCATTTTGAATGAACACAAATCAAAGCTTTTACCTTATAGACATTTTTGAAAATTCCCTTAAATAGTCCGCACACAGAGAATAGTCCTTAAAATCATGCAATGTGAAAAGGTTCAGCTAGGTAGAGATACATGTAAAAACATTCTGTATCACAGGTCCATTACCAGACGGTGCCTCACTGCGCCAGTCCAACTCACCGATGAACACAAATCAAAGCTTTTACCTTATATACATTTTTGAAAATACGCAAAAACAGTGTAAAAAAAAAATCATGCAATGTGAAAAGGTCAAGCTAGGTAGAGATACATGTAAAAATGCTCTTGTGCACACATCCATTTTGAATGAACTCAAATCAAAGCTTTTACCTTTTATAGATTTTTGAAAACACCCCACATTAGTGCGCACACAAACAATAGGCCTTAAAATCATGCAAAGCTAGATGGAGAAACATGTGAAAATGCTCTGTCTCACAGGTCCATTACTAGACGGCGCCTCCCTGCGGCAGTCCAACTCGTCGCTGCTGCGCACCAACATCGAGCTGAAGGCGATGCGCAACCGGTCCATCAGCATGGACATCCGCACCGGGCACATCTTCCTCAAGGACCTGGTGTGCTACCTCTCGCTGCTGGAGGCCGGGCGGCCTGAGGACAAGCTCGAATGTGAGGAGGGAACTGGGGAGCAGAAAGGGAGGGAGCAGGGAACAGAGAGGGAGGGCACATCTACCTCAAGGACCTGGTGTGCTACCTCTCGCTGCTGGAGGCCGGGCGGCCTGAGGACAAGCTCGAATGTGAGGGAGGCACCTGAGAGAGGGGGGTTAGTTAAGTTTGGAGGGTTCGCTCAAATGGGAGGAGGCTTTGCTTGTTTGGTGCTCAGCTAATATGTGCTTATTCATTCACTGGTTTAGTCACTTTACAGGCCCCTGAGAGTAAGACAATAAGAAAAGTACATATTTCCATTTTTCTTTGTCCACCGTTGTTTGATTTGTTTGTTCCTTAGCGTACATAGCTAGCACTGTATAGGCTATATCTTGTGAACAGGTCCCAAGACTAATGTTTGACAATTTTTGACATGTGATCCTGAAACAAAGGGTTGGCGATTGTGAATGGAGGTTGGGGGGCAAAGGCGTCTGGAGAATAAGCTTGAATGTAAGAAAGGCAACAACAGGGCGGATGGTGGTTGGGAGAGAAAAGGGAGGGAGTAAGGTGAAGGGAGAAGTGCGACAACGGCCACAGACAAAAAGGATTATTCATTCACTGGTTTAGTCACTTTACANNNCNCTCAAGGATAAGCTGGAATGTGAACAGGCAACAAACAAATAAAATTGAAAAGGGAGGGTTGGTGGTTTTTGGAAACGTAAACGCCTGGAGGATAAGCTGGAAAAAGTGACCCAGAAAAGAGAGGGTTGGCTGTGGTGAAAGGAGGTGGTGGGGGTGGTGGTGGTTTCTTTAGGATAAGCTTGAATACAACAGAAGGATTTGTTTAGAAGCCTAAGGGACTCAGAGCCAAGAGCTTAACATACTGAGTTGTATACTTATTGCTATTGAGATTAAGAAATGAATGCAATTAGTATTGTAAGCATAAACGGAGGATCTATTTTACTTTACAAGAACCAAATCTTTGACAAACCTTTTAATGGATGTAAGAACAATACTTAAATCTTTGACAAACCTTTTAATTTATGTAAGAACAACAATTAAACCTCTGAAAAACATCTTAATTGATGTAAGAACAATAATTAAACCATTGAAAAACCTTATAGTAAATGTGAGTACAATAATTTAAAAAAAAACAACAAAATTAGCCTATAGTTAATCCATTTAACTTTTAACCTTTAAAAAATCTTATAGCTGAAGTAAAACTTGATTTTTCCATCCTTTTCTCCGCAGTCATGTTTCGCCTGTATGATTCTGATGGTAATGGGATTTTGGACGCTAGTGTGAGTACCACATTGTTATGTTGCTGACATAATGATCAGTAGACCTAAATAACACTGACCCATCAATAGAATCATTGAATAATTCCCAATCTATCTGTTCTATAACTGAAAAAAATCAGCTGGACCAAATTTTTTCTAATTTAAATTTTTAAATCTAGTACTTAAAAAAAAAAAGTATAATATCTTTCTTTTTTTTCTTCTTAAAACGGCTAATTTTGAGACAAACCATTTTATTAGCAATGTGATGACATGGCAATTGACAATGACTCAGCTCTGGTCCTGTCAGCTTCCTAACAGATATAACTCTGGATTTTTTTTTATCACTTTTCAAGAAAATGTGTTTATAAAATTGATATCTAAATGACAATATCGTTTTTGGTTGTGAATTTACTTTTAGCTTTTTAATAGGATTCAGCATGAAAACTCAGTTTTAGAAATGTGTTCTTTGAAATAAAAGTCAACTGTGCTTTTGAAATGTCAATAAATGATAATTAATGTAACTAAGATCAATGGATTCTCACTTACTATAACAACAGTATGCTGTTTGGTAATTTCATTTTTTTCTGGTGGTTATTATTGAGTTACCATATTCACAAAGTTTTGTTTAACTTAAGTGGATTCATTTCCATGATAAATTAAAATCATTTTAGGATATTGTCCTTGGTAAGTAGTCACTTAAAAAACAAAACAAAACAAAAAAACAACCCAAGCACAAAAAAAACCAATAACCCACGAACAAAGTAAAAGCCACAATTCTGAACATTCTAATCTCAGGCTCTGTGCCTACAATGTATAACCAAACTTGTACATGCGTTGTTCCCTCCAGGAGATCGACTGTATAGTGAACCAGATGATGAGTGTAGCGGAGTACCTGGGATGGGATGTATCAGAACTGAAACCGGTGCGTTCCAGAGTTGTTTTTCTTTGCTTTTTTTCTCTCATTATTTGCTCTTTTTTACAACAAAGGGATGAAATTCGTTCACCTGGTTCAGGATATTTTGTGGGTAATTTCTATAAATTAATCCTTTGCTTTATCCAAATTTTGCTTATCCAGTATTTTCTCAGTGATTATTGTTCCATTTTGAGGAAGCTTAATTCCCACACAAAAGTAGTTTTGAAAAAATAACATAAAACAAGAAATAAAACACAAAGATATCTAACAATTTAGTTATTTCAAATACAAATTTTTATTCTAAGACATTTTTTTCTTTGATTATAAAATAGTTTTATATAACTATATGTGTATCTGCTAGAGTAAAAATTATATTTTAAATGAAATAAAAAATACAATCTTGTTTAAAAATTATGCAAAATGAAAAGGACACAATCGCCAGTCTCAACGCTCTACAAATGAACAGGCAAAGTCTATGAAATAAACATTCATATAAAAAAAAAAAATTAGCCTGAAAGTAAGCTGTATTATCAAGCTATGGGGCACAATTCGGGCAGTTTTACTTATGAAGCAAAATACTCTCTGAATATTATCAAGTCCTAATTATTATAATAATTTTAGAGAAATATATTTTTGTTTTGAGCGTAACCCTCATCATGCAATACTGTGTTAACTCAAATTCAGTGACTCAGCCTGTACTTACGGGGATCCAGTCAGCCTCTAACTGCTGTCCTTATTGAGAGCATGTACACAGGAACACAGTCCTCCTGTATAGCAAAAGAGAATATATTTCAGGATTTCCTTAAAATCTCTGTTGATTATACGAGAGTCCCTTTTAACTTTTATGACAATCATTAAACCATAATAAGCCCAGTTCATTGAATATAAAAACATACTTCATAATTCATTGAATATAAAAACATACTTCATAATTCATTGAATATAAAAACATACTTCATAATTCATTGAATATAAAAACATGCTTCATAATTCATTGAATATAAAAACATACTTCATAAGTCATTGAAATAAAAGATTAATTTTATTCTGAATTTAATTATAACACATTCTACCATTTTTTCAGATTCTCCAAGACATGATGATTGAGATTGACTATGATTCTGACGGAACTGTGTCGCTGGAGGAGTGGAAAAAGGGAGGGATGACCACCATACCTCTGCTGGTTCTGCTCGGTTTGGACACGGTGAGGCTTCTGCTTCTCTCTTAGCATGAAAGAAGATAAACAAAAAAACTGTAGTATATTATTGTCAATTTCGAGGAGTGGAAGAAGGGAGGGATGACCACCATACCTCTCCTGGTTCTCCTTGGTTTGGACACGGTGAGCCTGATGATTCTCTCTCCTTAATGGATTTAGCCGCCTTAGCATGAAAGAACACGAACAGAAATAACCAGGCTAAACTACAAATCTGTTGTATGTTAGGTTAGTTATGTATACTGTCAATCTTGCTAAGGATCAATCAAATAGAAAAAAGAAACTCTTAAAAACCAAAGTTTAGCATTTAAAACATTACCAAAATAAAACAACAAACAACAACAAAAACAAATTATTTACACACACACACAAAAAACATTTTAAGGAAAAGAAGTTTGGTTTATTAGTGGAGATAATTTTTAAAGGTTCATCAACGTGGAAAAATTAACTCTCGCAATGGGGGGAATAAGAATCAAAAATACAATTTACGATTATGATCTTTGATCCAAAATAGGGTGCTAAATAGCTAAGTTTATTGTGCTCTTGTCTGATCAACTAGACATGAGAGGTTCAAATCTCTGTTGATCCTGCTCTCTACATAAAAGTATTTTTCAGAATACCTAATGGGACGATGTACCATTAATCATAGATATCCTCTCGTGATTCAGAATGTACAAGATGACGGAACCCACGTGTGGCGCCTGAAACATTTCAACCGTCCTGCCTACTGCAACTTGTGTCTTAACCTCCTGGTGGGGCTCGGCAAGCAGGGACTCTGCTGTTCTTGTGAGTGAAGCCACCTGTAGCTCTTGAGTACCATTATGTATACTTAATCATCTCTATTTGGGAAGAAGTTTTTATGCAGGTTTAATATGTTGATTACGGTACCAGGCATAGCTATCCAAATTTGTTTTAATATTTTGCAACTTGTTTGAAAAATTCCATATAAAACAACATAAGGTTCATGAGCTCTCCCTGATGGAAAGATTATGTACTGTGTTAAAACTTAATATTTTTTTTTCTCTCTTGTGAATTATATAGCAGAAATTGAAAAAAAAATTGTTTAGCGTTACAAATCAAAATAAAGAAAATTTCCTTCTTCATACCTTGCTTTCCTCTTAACAGTTGTGTCTCTCTTGAACCAACTAAATACATATTTATGTTAGTCTTGTTTATCATGTTTTTATAGTCTTTAAACACACAGTTCAGTCCAATGTGTACTAACCAAATACATATCTACATATATGCCTGTTTCTCATATTAATAAGTATTTCTCACACCTTCTCAGTCTGTATATGCAAATACCCACCAAATAAGAAGCTATATGTATATGTGTATAGGCCTGTTTCTCATAGTAAGTAGTATTTCTCATTGTCCAATGATGGTGCAGTTAATATTTACCGCCATATACAATACAAAGTCATTATAAAATAGTCCTGTTTCTCATACTGAGTGGTATTTCTTGTAGTTACTCAGCCTGGAAAATACATAACCCACTAACTTTTTTCCAATGTGTATTAAGGACAAATATAAATACAGATATACAGCCCTGTTTCTTATATTAAGTTATGTTTCTCATGTTTTTCCAGTCAGTAAATACACTTGCCAACCAAATACATAACTACATATATAATAGTACTGTTTCTCATATTAAGTTGTGTTTGTAATATTGAGTCCACTAACTGTGTGCCAACGATACACATGACAACATACATAGTCCAACTTCTCATATTCGATTGTGTGTGTCATGATCTCTCAGTCTCTCAATACACATACCAACCACATTCATAACTGCATGTTTATGGTGCTAACTTAAATAGAAAGTCCTGTGCTCTAATGATCTCCCTATCTGTACATACACATTTCATGAGCAGTGCATAACTACATAGTCCTTATTCTTGTCTTAAGTCGTGATTCTCATTATTAAGTCATGTTTTTCCTATATTAAGTCATGTACCTCATATAAAGCTATGTTTCTGTTGCTCCCCCAGTCTGTAAATACACAGTCCACAAGCGGTGTGTCCAATGTATAACTACATGTATATAGTCCTGTATCTCATATAAAGCTGTGTTGTTTATGTTCCCCCAGTCTGTAAATACACAGTCCACGAGCGGTGTGTCCAATGTATAACTACAGTGTATATATATAGTCTGTATCTGTTACTAAGCCGCGTTTTTCATGTTCCCCCAGTCTGTAAATACACAGTCCACAAGCATTTGTATCCAATGTATAACTAGGTATATATAGTCTGTATCTCATATAAACCTGTGTTTCTCTTGCTCCCCCAGTCTGTAAATACACAGTCCACGAGCATTTGTATCCAATGTATAACTAGGTATATAGTCCACGAGCGGTGTGTCCGATGTATAACTAACTACATGTATATAGTCCTGTACCTCATATAAAGCTGTGTTTCTGTTTCTCCCCCAGTCTGTAAATACACAGTCCACGAGCGGTGTGTCCAATGTATATAATCTGTATCTGTTATTAAGCTGTGTTTCTCTTGCTCCCCCAGTCTGTAAATACACAGTCCACGAGCTTTTGTTTCCAATGTATAACTATTTATTTATATAGTCTGTATCTCATATTAAGCCATGTTTCTCATGCTCCCCCAGTCTGTAAATACACAGTCCACGAGCATTTTTATCCAATGTATCACTAGGTATATATATAGTCTGTATCTCATATTAAGCCATGTTTCTCATGCTCCCCCAGTCTGTAAATACACAGTCCACGAGCGGTGTGTCTAATATATATAATCTGTATCTGTTATTAAGCCATGTTTCTCTTGCTCCCCCAGTCTGTAAATACACAGTCCACGAGCGGTGTGTCCAATATATATAATCTGTATCTGTTATTAAGCCATGTTTCTCATGCTCCCCCAGTCTGTAAATACACAGTCCACGAGCGGTGTGTCCAATGTATATAGTCTGTATCTGTTATTAAGCCATGTTTCTCATGCTCCCCCAGTCTGTAAATACACAGTCCACGAGCGGTGTGTCCAATGTATATAATCTGTATCTGTTATTAAGCTGTGTTTCTCTTGCTCCCCCAGTCTGTAAATACACAGTCCACGAGCTTTGTGTCTATATTTATAATTTGTTATATTTTTATATTTAGTCTTTTATCTCATATTAATTTGTGTTTTTTTTTCTCTCCCAGTCTGTAAATACACAGTCCACGAGCTTTTTTTTCTTATTTTTTACTATTTATATATATATATATTTAGTCTGTATCTGATATTAACCTGTGTTTCTCTTGCTCCCCCAGTCTGTAAATACACAGTCCACGAACGGTGTGTCTATAACTACATGTATATAGTCTGTATCTCATATTAACCTGTGTTTCTCTTGCTCCCCCAGTCTGTAAATACACAGTCCACGAGCGGTGTGTCCAATGTATAACTACATATATAGTCTGTATCTTTCATAACATGTGTTTCTCTTGCTCCCCCAGTCTGTAAATACACAGTCCACGAGCGGTGTGTCTATAACTACAATGTATATATATATATAGTCTGTATCTCATAACATGTGTTTCTCTTGCTCCCCCAGTCTGTAAATACACAGTCCACGAGCGGTGTGTCCAGCGCGCCCCTGCCTCCTGCATCACCACGTACGTCAAGTCCAAGAAAACGTCTCAGGTAACACAAACACTCTCACAGGTTTATCGTCCCTCTATACATTTTCTTACCACACAAGAGCTGTAAATTAGTGCAAAATGAAACTCAAATAAATCTGTTTGGTTGTTGTTGTCTCACAGGTTCATAGTGCCTTTAAACATTTACTTGAAGAAGTTACACAAGAGCGGAAAAAATTAGAACAAAATAAAACTCAAGTAGATCTGGTTTTGTTTTGTTGTTTTTTCTCTACAAAAATCCTAGTTAACTATTTATTTAATACTTAAGATAAGATAAGGTTTAACTTTATTTGTCCTTTAAAGGCACATTTGATGGTCAGTATATGCGGCAGAACAAAACAGTATAGACAGTTATAACATGAGTAATTACAAATATCAATACTCATAACAGCATCTTCTTCACTGATATTGAAAGGATTTTGTTTTCCTGTTGTTAACTATTTATATAATACACAACAAATAGGGGGTGCGCAGTGGTCCAGGGGTACAACATCGGTTTCCGACGCAAAAGGTCCCGAGTTTGAATCCTGGCGGTTGCGTTTCCTACTGGTTGGGTCGGTGTCAGTATAATGTGACTGACTGAGACAGGAGTCTTGGTATCCCCGCCCTGTCTCGTGTGTGGCAGCACATAAAATTGTCAGACGTCCGTCTTGGGGCCCGTCCACAATGTGGTCTATATAGTGCTGATGTTGGACGTTAAAACCAACTCTAGTCAACTCAACCCAACCACAATGGAAAAATCAGACAAGTCACATTTGACAACTTTCAAGATAATTCAATTTTAAGTTTCAAAATGCTCTCTATTCATCAGTTTCTGCAGGATCTACCTAGAACCTTTTCAGTCCTAAAATAACGGTTTTTGAATTGAATACATTCTGGAGATGCAAGAAAAAAATCTGCTTCGTAAGCTAAGGTGCAAAACTAAATTTATCCAAATTGGTGACATATCTGGTTTTTCCACTGTGGTCTTCAGTTGTAACATGAGTAATTACAAATATCAATACTCATAACAGCATCTTCTTCACTTATAATGAAAGGATTTTGTTTTCCTGCTGTTAACTATGTATTTAATACTCAAAAAATAAAGAAAGGATTTTGCTTTTTCTGCCTGTATGTGTCACTAACGAGTTTATTCTGCGGAACCAGGTACTTAACCATCACTGGGTGGAGGGGAACTGAGTCATTATAAATATCAATACTCATAACAGCATCTTCTTCACTTATAATGAAAGGATTTTGTTTGCCTGCTGTTAACTATGTATTTAATACTCAAAAAATAAAGAAAGGATTTTGCTTTTTCTGCCTGTATGTGCCACTAACGAGTTTATTCTGCGGGTACCAGGTACTTAACCATCACTGGGTGGAGGGGAACTGCGCAGGCAAGTGTGATCGCTGCCGCAAGTCTATCAAGTCGTACAACGGAGTTACGGGCCTTCACTGTCGCTGGTGCCATGTGACGGTAACATTCTATTTTGCCTAATTGATACTTTTTTTATTTTTTTTTATTTTATTTTGCCTAATTGAATATACTTTTTTAAATTATTTTTTTTAATTTTATTTTGCCTAATTGATACTTTTTTTTTTTAAAATTTTTTTTTGCCTAATTGATGCTTTTTATTATTATTTTTTTTATTATTTTGTTAACCGCAATTATCCCAGTCCACAATTTTGCTTCCTCTTTGCCTGCCTTGAAGGTTGGAGAGTTGTGATTAGCTAGGTAAATAGAGACAATGGATTGGCAACTTTGGGCTTGTCTTAGCTTGTCTTTACTCGATTTGGACATACCAAAATATGACTGAATTTTCAAAAATCCAAATTAAGAAAGAAAAACATGGTCAAAATGCTTATTTTGTGGTCCACATGTCCACACAAATGGTTGAACTGACCTCAAAAACTAAAATCGGGTGGTCGATTATTGGACACCTTACTAGCCATTAGAGGATTTCCCCCTTCCATTAAGAAAC
>RQTK01000294.1:471996-485111 GCA_003991915.1 Elysia chlorotica
ATATAAGCGTTTACTAAGTTTTGAAGGTATTGTGGGGCGGTTCCATGGACACACTTATAGCATATTGTGGCTGCTTTATATTGCAATCTCCTCTCAACTGGAAGCCAATGCAAAGATCTCAAAAGAGGCGATGCGTGATCGCATTTGTTGCCTCGAAAATAGTTAATAGTCTAGTTCTTAATCAGGTTCATATTAAATGGATTCCATTGTTTTGCTTTTTGGTATTTTTGTTAGTTGACTGAATTTAGGACTTCACTTTTGGAAAGAGAAAGTAGAACAGTTTTCAAGAAAAGACAAACTAATCTTTAATCTTAAGCTAAGGAGTGCATCTTCTTAATGTTGTGTTTTGATTTTTTTCCCCTCTGTTTGTTTTTTTGTAGCAGTGTGTGTGTTTTCTTTTCTTCTCTGTTACTACCATTAAAAAAAGTAATTAATACAGCTTTATATTCTTGAATCCATGATTTTAATCATATTTTGAATTAGCCAAATTACAAAGAAGCGCTAAAGCCAGGATTTAATAATAAGTGTAGAAAAACTTACAAAGCTTAACACCTTAATTTTCAAAGTCTTCGTAGTTCGGGAAGGTGATATTTTTTAACCCTTTATAACCTCAGTTTCTCATGACTGCCTTGTTTGTCTCTTACTACACGATTCATTCAGTTCATGACTCGACGGCGTATGAGAAAGGTGACACAATCATGGCTAACTTTATCGCTTGTAGAATAATGCAGTCAATAGAAGTGAATGCAAAAACTAGAACTCACGGAAGGTACGGTGACAGTATTCTCTACTAATCCTAGTGTTACAGGTTGTTTTTTTTTCTTCTTCCTCAAATTAAATGCTGAAATCGACTAACAAGCAGCAGTTTCTACCACTGCATTAATAATTATATTCTTGCTACACATTTTTACTGTATTTTAGAATACCAAAATGGTTCAATGTTTCAACTGAAAGACATTTAGTACTGATTCAAATTTGTTAAAACTTGGCTGATAATAGTACATATAAAGCAGTTCTGTATACTTCCTAACATTTTTTTTAAATATTTTTTTTTCATCATCACCATGGTCACCACCATCACCATTGACATCATCATCGCCATAATCATTATCAGTAGTTTCATTATCTTCTTGAAAATAGCAAATGATTAGTTTTGGTCAATAACACAGATTTTAATTGTTTAAGAGTACAATTGAACAAGAATCGTATTTTAGACAAAACTAGGTATAAAATGAAGAACACAACACTTGGAGTGTGGCTATTTGTTATAAAGGAACCTGAAAGGATGTTTCTATCTATAGTGTGAAGCAGCATATTAATAAAATAAAGGACAAATAGGCAGACCCTCACAATTGCTTAACTACACAATAAAAATACCTCAGCATTATCTCTGTCTGTACTGTTAATATAGGGTTACTTTGAACGATTGTTTTGTTTATCCCTCAGTTATTGAGTTGGGCGTCTGAGACTATATCATATTTCTTCATTATTTTAGGCACAACTTATACCTGGAAATCCCCAAAACAAAACTGTATTACAAAACAGCTTCATTTTAACTGATAAAAAAAAATCACTGTATATAATTCGAACCACTAAAGGCTCACTATTTAAAACTTGCTCTTGTATCCTTTAAGCCTATATACCATAGCAGCCCAGTTGCTACGTCTTGTTTTGTGAGAATAAATCATTAGCCGCTTGCCAAAAGTAATAAGTAATAAAATCCAAGGAATTGAGCTTAAAATTAGTATATGTTCATTTTAAGTTGTCAACAAATTGGGCTTGTGTTGGGAAATGTTTATTTAACAAGATGCATTTCTCATATTTTCGAATACTCTTTCTTTTTTCTTGCACTTATGGATCTGTATTAAGAAGCTAAATGTTAAAAAGTTTAATTAATTATTGTGAATTTTTTTTTAATATCTTGTCAGGCAGTTGGAAGTTGTGTGTGCATTTTTATTTATTTATTTATTTATTTATTTTTTTTTTTTTTATTATAATCCATGATTTTATTTACCTGCACACATGCATCTTCTAGAAAGTGTGTAGATAAAATTCAGGGTTGTGCTCTTTATTTAATTTATCAAGATTTTTGTTCAATTATAGAGGTGGGATTTTGTTATTCCTCAAGGTTGTAGAACGTCGAAGAAAAACATAAAACATTATAACATAAATGGCTTATTGTGGGTTTATCACTTTTGGCAAGCAGACATCAAGATGACAGACTTTATTTTAGTTTATTTAACTTTTTTTTTCTTCTTTTCTTCTGCTTTGAAACTAACTTTGCATGAACTTAGATTTCTCTGCTTTTAGACCTATAAACATAGATTCAACCTATAAATAAAAAGATATGAAAAGCTTTTTTTGTCTATATGCTCTTGTAAAGTTTTTCTCGATTTTTTTTTAAACGGGTTTGTGTAATTTGTCCAAATTAATCATCAATTTCAAGAGTTACACATTTTGATATTTTGTTTATTTATTTGTAAGAGAAAATTTCCTAGGAAAAAAAATTTCAATTTTACTTATCTAGATATAGACAGTTTTTCTTTTAAAAACCTTCTTTTTACTGATTTTTTTAAAAGTATGATCGAGCAGTTCTTTTAAATCTGTAAATCGGAAGTTAGTGTTTGATATGTAAATTGGAAGATTTGAACATAAGAGTGTGAATTATCAAGCATGAGTCACTCACAACAAAGCTCGTAAAACATATGATTTGCACGCACAATATTGTTACAATAAGACCAGCAACCATCATGATGAATGAGGTTTGTAACTGTTTTACCCTTCTGCCATAATCACACTATGACCATATTTTTTTTTCTCCAAAAATGTGTATCGATTTTTGTTTTTCTAAAAAATAGTACCGTTTTCATTTTTTGTGTAACCATGTTTATTTTTATTATCATTATTATGTGTGAAATACATGTAACATGTCCAAATCGATTTTCCCGCAAAGGGACAAATAAAGATTATCTTATCTTATCTGATCTTATCTAATAACATCAAGCGAAATCTCTGACAACACTCTTTCCCCCCATTCCCAGGAGCGTCGATCGGCCGGGGGGAAGACGGCCTCTGAGAAAAGCACGGATGGGGAGGAGGGAGGCAGTGCCTGCGGCGAGCAAGCCGAGGGTGACGGGGGGATGTCGCTCACGCCTTGCTCCGAGACGGTTCAGTTCGACGGGCCCGTAGAACCAGTGAGTTTGAACCCTTCGGCTTTTCATCATCACCTTTCACATTAGGTTTATGGTTATTGTTTTATACTTTAACAAGACAGGGTGAAAAAACTCGTCAATTTTATATATCATCACAGTGCTCTTATTATGGTACACTTTTAACTTAGGCCAAAAAATGTGTTTTTTTTTAATTAAAAAAAAATATGCATATCACATTTGAAGGCGCATGATTTTAGTGAAAATTTATTGTTTTGAAGTATATATACACACTTTGTTGTTTAAAAAAAAAGACGCATGTTATCACAATTGCCATAAATTCTATAAACATATTTATAAGCATTGAGTTTGTACAAATCATATTTTTGTGTTGTTGAAATTTAATTTTCATGTTGTAAGTGAGATATTTTTGATAGACATGCTGCATTTTTTTTCCCCGAAGCAAAGTGCACAAGGAGGCGAAATAAAGCATGAGTAATAATTATTGTGTATATATAATGATTGTAATCACATAATAATATACTTGCCACAGTAGATTTTGATATTATTGTTTCATTTTAATATTGTCGTATATTACTGTAACTTATGTAATTTTTTATAATGTCTGCATCCAGTAGCCTTTTGTCTTACCCTCTCTCCATGTCTGTCTGTCTGTCTGTCTGTCTGTCTGTCTGTCTCTGTGTCTCTGTGTCTCTGTCTCTGTCTCTCTGTCTCTCTCTCTCTCTCTCTCACCTCCCTCCCCCTCTTCCTCCACCTCTTCCTCCCTCTCTATTTTACCCACATAATTTTTTTGTTCTAAATCATCCTTGACCTTCCATATATCCCAGGGCCAAAGTTCATTCCAGATCACTCCCTTGGAGGGGACACATCCGTTGTTAATATTCATCAACCCAAAGAGTGGCGGCAAGCAGGGAGCCAGGTACAAGCTTAAAACACTCGCCCAAGCAGTTTGAAATTTTAGCCCAGTGAACTCCTCCATGGCAGTTCAACATAATATACGATACCCATTTGGTCGCTCTTTTCAGCGTTCTGTTACCTAAAAAAAAAAATAAGGGTAGAATCAGTTAAGTTTTTCATAAAAACTTACAATGTCTCTCTCTCCATTGTCTTTTGCGTGCTTTTCTATAGAGCTGTCGGCATTCCTGAAATTGTATGCTTTGATCACTGGGTGGAGAGGAAACTTTGTTTATATGATGCTCAAATGGGTTTTCATAGATTTTATCACTTTTTGGCTTAATGTATAATTATAATTATGCATGTATGGTATTTATAACTAGATCATGTAATTTCCTACAAAAATTAATGTGCGATATATAATATCTTGTCTTTAGTGACAAAATGATTCTTCATGGATTTTATCACTTTTTGGTCAGTATTGTATTTATAAGTAGATCTTGTAATTACGTCGTCACTCACACACAATTAGTGTGAATTATATGATATCATGTCTTTACTGAGATATCCTCTGTTTAATATATTTTCTGGTGTAAAAGTTATTTACAATATTATTTACATAAAGCATAGCTCAATGGTATTGATTATATCCATAACTCAGTGTTATTGACTAGCATACATAATGTAAAGTTAATTATCATATACCTAGGATGAATGCATATAGATAGAAACACCACATACACCGTACACTCAAAGGTCAATTTCGATGTAGGGGCGACCAAAAATGTGTTGAAATATGTATGAAAATATAATCAAAATAATATGATCTTGAAATGAAGAGGAAAGGACTAAAAAACAACATGAAAGATGTTTTTTTAATGCAATAAAGAACAAAAAATGATGCACATTACTTTATGATATGACATTACTTTAGTCAAACAATTAATATGTCACATGCGGGATCGTATTCACATAATCTTTTTTCCATGGACTCTAATTTCAGGAGAATGCATAGAATAAAAGATTTATACAGACATTTTATTGTTGCAGAAAATACACACATGTACATATTCGAGAAAAAATAGACAAATCCTAAAGATTAGCAAATAAAGTTTAAAAAATCCAAACAAAACTGGGTGAAACTTGCTGGATAAAGGTATCTCCCGTCTAGATTATGATGACATTCAGTGTCAGATGTGACAGAAAATTATGTGACATTCAGCTAGAAATAAAGCATTTTAAGACCGCAAAATGTGTGGGTGAAAGAAATTTTTGAAATTAAGCCTTAAGAAAGGTATGTCATTCTCTAACTCTGTCATTGTCTTTACTTATTCAATGGGCAGCCCATTTTCTGGAACTTGTAATATTAAGACATAGAAAGAAACGGTTTAACCTACAATACAATGACCCGTTAGAGTTCTGCTTACTGCTAAGAGAATGTAAATAATCACATTAAAAGCCCATTTGCTGGAACTTGTAATATTAAAACATTGAAAGGAACGGTTTACCTTTCAATAATAAAAAAAAATTAGAGTGACGCTTACTGCTAAGAGAATGTAAATAATCACATTACAAGACTATAATGGATGTCTCAAATGCAGATGTAGGGCATCGCACCTCGCACCTATATATGGTATGGCTAAGTAAAAAAAAAAGTTGTATATATATATATATATATATATATGTAGGAGAGGCTATATTGATTTTTACACTTGATCTCTGCGTAGAGAATCAAGAGGGTTAAACCAAACTAATCCAAAATATAACGCTATACGCCATGAGCATGGATGTATGATGTATGACCAAACAGCTTTCAATCAGGAATCCTTCTACTGTCCTCCCCCCCAGGCTGCTGCGGAAGTTCCAGTACTTACTGAACCCCAGGCAGGTCTACAACATGGTCAAAGAAGGACCCCTGGTTGGGTGAGTTTTACTGGCCCTGTAATACAGATTGTGTAGCATGTTAAATCAAGTGATGCTAAGTTTTCGTATATTCACGGATTTTGGGTAAAAAAAATAAATGAAAAAGGTGGCAAGGCAGAGTTCAGTAAAGGTCTATCAAGGGCTTATGTTTTGTGATTCAAATTGTTTAACTGCTATTCATGGAAAGGTTCAGTAAAGAAATAATGACCCAATTGGTATCAATGTAGTTCTGTGTATATATTGAGGAGGCAAACTCGTGTAAAAGGAGTTTGGTCTCGCAAAAGGGAGGTTCCCGGTTGAAAATCCATGAATAAGTTATTTGTACGATTTCGTCCCCTACTGGTTGGTTTGTTGTCAGTATAAAGTGACGGGCTAAGACAAGAGTGCTGGTATCCCGGCACTGTCTCTGTGTGTCAGATTTTAGTCTTGGAACCTGTCCACAATATATCCTTGCTGCTCTCTCTCATCTCTTTTTCTCTCTACTATCTCTCTTTCTTTCTTTCTCTCTCCTCTCTCTCTCCTCTCTTTCTCTCTCTTTCCTCTCTTTCTCTCTCTCTCCTCCCTCGCTCTCTTTGGACCTCCTCTTTCCTCTCTCTCTCTCTCTATCTCTCTCTCTCTCTCTCTCTTTCTCTTTATCTCTCTCCCTCTCTCTCTTTCTCTCTCTCTCTCTCTCTCTTTCTCTCTCTCTCTCTCTCTCTCTCTCTCTCTCTCTCTCTCTCTCTCTCTCTCTCTCTCTCTCTCTCTCTCTCTCTCTCTCTCTCTCTCTCCAAAAAAACCTGAAGTGTTTTTGAATCTACTATTCTGAATGTAATAACAAGTTACAGATATAATTAAATTTTTACCAATTTCTGTATGCATTCATTCATTCATTCAGTTGTATTCTCTCTATCTCTGACCTGTAGGTTGCAGTTTTTCAAAGATGTCCCCAACGCCCGCGTACTGGTGTGTGGTGGTGACGGCTCTGTGGGCTGGCTACTGGACACCATGGGTTCGTACCTTCGATCTTCATTATGATTCTGTGTATTCTGTAAATTACACCATAGTTATAGCAAAATACTTGTATTGATTGCTTGATTTAAACAAATGTAAAAAGCTTTGAGCAACAATATGGGAAAGCTGCTATATAAATGCACTTTATTATTTATTATTATTATTATTATTATTATCTGTTTTCTGTCAGAGTGTGAAACTCACAGTCTGTCTCTTAATACTCATCCATATTGTGCTCACATAGAACTAATGATGCTTTACAATTAATGGTTTACTAAAAGGTAATGAGTAATAAGTTTACCTGTACAGGGCTTTCCCTTAATGAAGCCTAAAGTACTTTGCAATTAAAAAGATAGAATGGTTTACATTCACTCGTACAGACAATTTGTATACAATAAATGCATTTTCTATGCATGCTTTTTTTTTCGAACTTTGTACTTCTTTATCTATCACTTTTCTCTCCAGATAAAGTAAAGTTTGCTTTCCTATTGTGCATTTTTGTGTGCTAAAATTCTTTGCTTGCTGCATTTATCCCACTCATTAGCTCATTTAGTTGAATTTTATATCCTTTCTACCACTGCTCCTCTTTTTATAATTTTTTGCATCTCTATCACTGTCACCTCCAAAAAAAAAAAAATTTGCTCTTATATACTACTTTCTATGCTACTGCTAGTTCTCTTACCTGCTTTTGTACCATCTCTACAGCCGTTCCCTTTAGACAAAGTAAAATTTGTTAGTCTCTATTCAAGTTTGCTCTGATAATTTTGTGCACCTCTCTCTACCATTGTTTCGTCCATACACAAGAAACTTTTGCTTTTTATCTGTACTAACTTCATTCATCCTTCTCCACCACTGTTCCCTCCAGACAAAACCAACTTTTCTACGATAAACTACTTAACTGTTGTAAATTTCTTTTCCAATTCCATTCATCTCATGCTACCTCTTGCTAGCTCTGTCCCCTCCAGACAAAACCATTTTTACTACTATAAACTACTTAACTGTGCTTATTCCATTCATCTCTTACAACCCCTTGCTACCATTCTACTCTCCAGATAAAACCAACTTTGCTATGACAAAAACTTAACTACGCTAAACTTTTTTGCCACTGTCATTCATCTCTTACAACCTCTGTCCCTCCAGACAAAACCAACTTTACTACTATAAACTACTTAACTGTGCTTATTCCATTCATCTCTTACAACCCCTTGCTACCATTCTACTCTCCAGATAAAACCAACTTTGCTACGACAAAAACTTAACTACGCTAAACTTTTTTGCCACTGTCATTCATCTCTTACAACCTCTGTCCCTCCAGATAAAACCAACTTTGCTATGATATACTACTTAACTGCACTAAATTTATTTGCCAATTCCATTCATCTCTTGCTACCTCTTTCTACCTCTTGCTACCTCTTTCTACCTCTTTCTACCTCTTTCTACCTCTTGCTACCTCTTGCTACCTCGTTCTACCTCTTGCTACCTCTTGCTACCTCTTACTACCTCTTGCTACCTCTTACTACCTCTTGCTACCTCTTACTACCTCTTGCTACCTCTTGCTACCTCTTACTACCTCTTGCTACCTCTTTCTACCTCTTTCTACCTCTTTCTACCTCTTGCTACCTTTTGCTACCTCGTTCCACCTCTTGCTACCTCGTTCTACCTCTTGCTACCTCTTGCTACCTCTTGCTACCTCTTGCTACCTCTTACAACCTCTTACAACCTCTTTCTACCTCTTGCTACCTCTTGCTACCTCTTGCTACCTCTTGCTACCTCTTGCTACCTCTTACTACCTCTTGGTTTCTCTTGCTACCTCTTGCAACCTTTTGCTACCTCTGTCCCCTCCAGACAAAATCAACTTTGCTACGATAAACTGCTTAACTGTACTAAATTTCTTTGCCAATTCCATTCATCTCTTACAACCTCTTGCTCCCTTTTTCCACCTAGAGACAAAATCAACTTTACTTCGATAAACTACTCAACTGCGGTAAATTTTTATGCTAATGTCATTCATCTCTTGCTACCTCTTGCTACCTCTCTACTCTCCAGACAAAATCAACTTTGCTACGATATACTCCTCAACTTTGCTAAATTTCTTTGCCTATTACATTCATCTCTTGCTACCTTTTACTCTGATTACTACTTAACTGCGGTAAATTTCTTTGCCGATTCCATTCATCTCTTTCTACCTCTTGCTACCTCTTCCTACCTCTGTTCCCCTCCAGACAAAATCAACTTTGCTCAACGCCCGCCTGTGTCCGTGCTGCCCCTGGGGACGGGGAACGACCTGGCGCGGTGCCTGTGCTGGGGGGGCGGTTACGAGGGCGAGAACCTGCTCAAGGTGCTCAAGAAGGTGGAGACCAGCACCACCGTCATGCTCGACAGGTGGGAGCCCTCAGGGACCACGCACGGGGGCCAGCTTGGTTGTGTTTGTTTTGTTGCTTAACCCTATGAGATCGTTTTCCTAGTATACCGGTGTTCACTATCATGTTATCCAATAGCCATATTCCCGGTATACCGGTATCCAATATTATGTTATCCAATAGACCAGCACCACCGTCATGCTCGACAGGTGAGGGTCCTCCGTCACTGGGCAGGGGGGCCAGCTTGGTTGTTTTGTTGCTTTACCCTAAAAACACAGTGTTCCCGATATACTGGTATCCAATATTATGTTATCCAATAGACCAGCACTACCGTCATGCTCGACAGGTGAGGGTCATCAGGCACCAGGCAGGGGGTCAAGTTTGGTTGTTTGTTTTGTTGCTTGATGCCTTACATTAGCACTATATAGGCTTTTTTTGTGAACGGGTCCCAAATACGAATGTGTGACACACGTGAGACAGTCCGGGATGTTTATAATTCACATAATAACTAGTGCTCAAGAAGGTGGAGACCAGCACCACTGTCATGCTTGACAGGTGAGGGTCCCCAGGAACCAGGCAGGGGGGCCAGTTTGTTTGTTTTGTTTTGTTGCTTAACCCTACAAAACTGTGTTCCGGGTATACCGGTATTCAATATTATGTCATCCAATAGCCATATTTCTGGTATACCGGTATTCCATATTATGTTATCCAATAGCCGAATTCATGGTATACTAAGATTCAATATTTTTTTTATGCACTAGCCGTATTTCTGGTACACTGGTATTCAATATTATGTTATCCACTAGCCATATTCCTGGTATACCGGTATTCAATATTATGTTATCCCATAGCCGTATTCATGGTATACTGAGATTCAATATTATGTTATACATGAGCCATGTTCCTGGTATAACGAGATTCAATATTTTGTTATCCAATAGCCGTATTCACGATATACCGGTATTCAATATTATGTTAGCCAATAGCCATATTCCTGGTATGCCGGTATTCAATATTATGTTATCCATTAGGCGTACAATCAGGGTGAATAAAGTTTACCTTACCATACTGGTTGTAACCAATCTTTCAATGCCATTCCTTCATATCAGGTGGAAAATCGAGTTCAGCAAACCGGAGGATGGAGACGAGGAGGAAGGAGATCCCATTCCATACAACATCATCAATAACTATTTTTCTCTAGGAGTGGTAAGTGATACAACATCATCAATAACTACTTTTCACTAGGAGTGGTAAGTGATACAGCAACACCAATAACTATTTCTCATTAGGAGTGGTAAGTGATACAGCAACATCAACAACTAATTCTCATTAGGAATGGTAAAGGATACAGCAACATCAACTATTTCTCAGTAGGAGTGGTAAGTGATACAGCAACATCAACTATTACTCACTAGGAGTGGTAAGTGATACAGCAACATAAACAACTATTTCTCAGTAGGAGTGGTAAGTGATACAGCAACATCAACTATTTTTTATTAGGAGTGGTAAGTAATACAGCAACATCAACTATTTCTCAGTAGGAGTGGTAAGTGATACAGCAACATCAACTATTACTCACTAGGAGTGGTAAGTGATACAGCAACATAAACAATTTCTCAGTAGGAGTGGTAAGTGATACAGCAACATCAACTATTTCTCACTAGGAGTGGTAAGTGATACAGCAACATCAACTATTTCTCACTAGGAGTGGTAAGTGATACAGCATCATTGACCGTTTCTCACTAAGAATTGCATACCATAGGTCTGATCTTATATGCAAACTTGTATGCACAGGCTTATTTCCACATGATTCCTTCTAATTAGGTCTTTTTTTTATTAAATCTCGTGGTCTGATTCCACTTTGCATTTGGATTGGAGCCATTTAATAGAATATTAATTTTATTAGCTTATAGTTTCTCCGGAGTTCTTGGTTAATTTGCCACCTTACGAAAAACCTCTGCATTGTAAGTTTAGTGCATGTAATATGTGACATATTTCTTTCTGCTCATCAGGACGCCTCCATCTGTCATCGGTTTCATGTCATGAGAGAGAAGCATCCGGAAAAATTTAACAGCAGGTATTGTTTGCACTGTCATAATAAAATTTCTATTTTTTTCATAGGAGAAAACAAAACAAAAAGAAAACGATATAAAGCTAAGATCATTCATCAGCTCAACAGAAATATGATTAGTAATGTTTGTGTGATACATTTTGTTAGGAAAGAAAACATTGACAATTTATAAACTGGTTTTAGAACTGCTGCCTTTTTCTTCATGGCTCTCGGCAAAAGAGTGGAAGCTGAAAGACCACTGAACAACAAGACCAGTACAAATCTCTATAAATCACAAGGTTCATTATGTTTTCTTGAAGAAATTAAGATTCGTGCGTTGTTATTATTATTATTATTATTATTATTATTATTATTATTATTATTATTATTATTATTATTATTATTATTATTTTTATTATTATTATTTTTATTATGGTTCATGATGTTTATCATATCCATTTATTTCATTTGAAATTGTGCACTAATCTCTCCTCAGGATGAAAAACAAACTGTGGTATTTTGAGTTCAGCACCTCAGAGCAGTTTTTCTCATCAACGTGTAAAAACCTCCACGAAGATATTGACATTATGGTAAGGTTATGGGGGTGGATAAATCACAACCCTTGAACTTGCACAAACATTTGAATTTCAAGGATGAGTTAAGACGCAGGGGTAAACTAAAATGGGTAGAAATTATATATGATAAAACATTTACCAACTGTTACACATTCTTCAGTTAACAGGTTGCAATTCTGGTGAGACTGGTCCCTATCTCCCGTAACCTTTTCACATCACGCCGCCTGCATGTTGTGCCCATTGATATTTCTTTTATGCTGGCACAACTTTGCATTTATCTGCACCGCTTCCAAATAATAAAGATTAAAGCTATTACCTTTTAAAAATTTGTGAAAATTCCCTAAAATAACGCTTACAACGAGTAGGCCTGAAATCATGCAATATGAAATGGTTAACATCACTTAATTATTTCATTATTTCATCCTACCTCGCTCAGTGTGACGGCTGTTCCTTAGACCTGGCCAACGGGCCGAGCCTAGAGGGCATCGCCATCCTCAACATCCCGTCCATCTACGGAGGCACGAACCTGTGGGGAGACAACCCCAGCCAGAAGAAGCGGCGCAAGGCCCAGAAAGCCAAGAAGGACAAGGACCGCGAGTTCTCCACCAGCAGCATGTCCTCGGCCGAGCTCGCCATCGCCGTGCAGAGTGCGTTTGGTTTTAAGATTCCTAGTACTGAACAGAGGGGCTTTTTTTTTTTTTTAAATTTCCTAATGCTGAACAGAGGGTTGTTTCGGTTCAGTTATCTTCTTGTAGTTGTAGTTTGTCTCATCCTATGCAGAGTGGGATATGTTTTAATGTTCTTAATGCTGAACAGGGGGCGAGTTCTCCACCAGCAGCATGTCCTCGGCCGAGCTCGCCATCGCCGTGCAGAGTGCGTTTTGTGTTTTTGATATTCCTAGTAATACTGAACAGAGGGGCAGAGGGGTTGTCTTCTTGTAGTCTCTCTCATCCTATACAGAGTGGGTTTTTGTTTTAATATTCTTAATACTGAACAGAGGGGTGTTTGCGGATCAGTTTTCTTCTTGTAGTCTCTCTCATCCTATACAGAGAGGGTTTGGTTTTGATATTCCTAGTAAAACCGCACAGAAGGTTTTTAAAGAAAATATTCCCAATACTGAAAGGAAAGGGAGGGGGGGGGGGGGGTGTTCTGT
>RQTK01000294.1:485377-509684 GCA_003991915.1 Elysia chlorotica
AAGAGGGGGGGGGGGGGAGTACTGTCTCACCCTGTACAGAGTGGGTTTTTTGTTTTAAGATTCTAAGTAGTACTGAACAGAGGGTTTTCGGGATCAGTTGTCTTCTTGTAGTTGTGGTGCTGTCTCATCCCATGCAGAGTGGGTTTTTTTTAAGATTCTTAACTGAATGCATCTATTCGGCAGTCAGCTCTATGTACTGTAACTCTTGCCATGAGTCATGTCACAAAGAACATTTTTTAGAATCATCATGCTGAAAATTAAAGGTGAAATTATACCAGAAATTGAAGAAGAACAACACGGGTCTGTAGAGGGATAAGGAAAAATGAATACTATCTATATCTCACTGCATACTTGAACCGAGTGTGTCATTTGAAGTCCAAAAAGATGTGTACTCAGGCATTTGACAGAGTACGCCATGATGAGATAATCAAACAACTTACACGATTGAAAGTAGAAACACAAGATATATATATTTTTTTAAAGTTACTTAAACAGGCTTGCTTCTTTATAAAGTCAACTTCAAATTTTGTCAAAATAATCAACCGATTTTGTATATTTTTTGGTTATGTCTTACAAGCGTTCAACATTCCCTTTGCAGATGTGGGTGATGCGATGATTGAGGTTGTCGGTCTGGAGAATATTTTCCACGTTGGCCAAGTCTACGCAGGTCTGCGGGCGTCAGGGAAGCGATTGGCCCAGTGTTCTCAGGTCGTCATCAGGTGAGATGGGAGGGCTATTTATAGATCTGCGGCGGCACAAATTGATGTTGTTGTTGTTGTTCTTGAGTTGATTTAACGTCCAACATCTGCACTATATAGTCTATATTGTGAACTGGCCCCAAGACTGACATCTGACAATTTATATGCTGCCACACACAAGACAGGGCGGGGACACCGACCCAACCAGTAGGGAGTGCAATCGCCAGGGCTCGAACCCAAACCTTTTGTGTCGGAAGCCGATGTTCTACCCCAGGGCCACCCAGCCCCCTGGTACAAATTGAATACTGGAATAAGGTGAAATAACTCGTAGAACCATTTGAAATGTACCTGCAATTTATGGCTTTTCAAAGCTATTTTCATGCAATTTGGACATACAAATTATGACAGGCTTTACAAAAATCCAAATAAAGAATGGAAAACAAGCTCAAACACTTATTTTGTGGTTCATTTGTCCACCCAAATGCTTGAACTGACTGCAGAAACTGATATTGGACATCCTGCTAGTCATTTGAGGTCCACAGAGTCTCAATCGAAACTCACAATCAGTCAAAAAATTATTTGTCTGATTCTATCTATTAGTTGGCTTGGTATCAATATCATCTGACCGGCTGAGACAGGAGTCATGGTATCCCCACACTGTCTCTGTGTGGTAGCACTTAAAATTATAAGACATTAGTGTTTGGATGCGTTCTCAATGTAGCCTTTATAGATTGATGTTGGAGGCTAAGCAACAAACAAGCACAACCTGCAGAGACCCCACAACACGCAGATAAGACATGGTATATGATAAGGCTCAAGTCAGGTATTCAACTAAAACATTTGTTTCCCATATAGAAGTATTCCGATCTAGGTCCCAAAATATTGATACTAGTTGGGGTGTTGAGTTCACAATTTTAAATGTAATAAACACTTGTGGAATTTCTTCCCCAGGACGCGGAAACGAGTGCCGATGCAGATAGATGGGGAGCCCTGGATGCAACCGCCTTGCACGGTAAGGCCAGAGAGTTTAAAACTGAGAGAGGTTAACATGGAAGATTTTGTATATGTAGGGCAGGATAATTAAGACGTTGCTTCCTTCTTTAAACCTTAGTAAAAACTCTGTGTGAAGATTGTTCAACCACCTTAATTTTAAAAAGAGGAAGTAAAGTGGCTGTTCTTAATAAATGTCTCGCTAAATCTGTGGTCTCTGATTAGTGATAAAATCTCACACTTTCAATTGGCTAAGCCAGAAATCCTTACTCTGTAACGTCAGCCATCTGGGCTTCTCATGTTAAATCTTATTTTGTGTTTGACTTTGAGAGTAATGTTTACTGTGCTTTTTCCTACTAATATTAATCACTTCACTTTTTGTAAATGTCATTTTCTTTGATGCGTATCAAATTAACAATATCCAAGCCGAAAAGGGGGAGTTAATTTCAGTCAATGAATTTTGCTAAGTATAAAACAACTGGCATTCCACTTAAATTGATATTGACAAAATTATCAGTTATTGTTTCATTCTGAGAAATTTTTAAAATTTAAAAAAGCCCTGAGCAGTTTAATGTTAAAACGTAATTTTTTATAAACTCTGCTTGTTCAGTCATTTGATGCTTAAATGGAGAAATATGGCATCGCAAGGAAATAGGGAACATGTATAGTAATATTTCGCAGGGGAGGAGAAAATATGATAAAATTGCATCCTGGATGTTCTGTCTTATCACCACTTTGCTAAAATTTTAACACAAGTCATTTTCTCTACTTTAAAGATAATCAATAAAAAAGTGTTTTTTCTTCATATGTTCTTCGTAGTGGACACTTTTCTAATAAGATAGAGCAAAAACCTGAGAAGCACATTTGTTATTAGAAAGTTTAATAAGATAGATCTCATTTCCACCTCGACCATGGTATATTGTTTGCATTTTAGCATAAGTCTGGACATAATTGTAGCATAGTGGAAAAAAAAATATATATACACTTTTTCTGTTTTTCAGATCTACATAAGCCACCACAACCAGGTGCCAATGCTGATGGCCCCACCTTCAGCCAAAAAATCAAAATTGTTCAAGCTATTTAGGAAGTAGCCAATCTGGCAAGTCAAGTGACAAGTCATGCAATGGCCTTGGATCACAAACTAAAGAAATAAACAACTTACAAATGGAGCACCATCTTTATTTTTCTGTACTCTTTCTTTCCCAATTTTGATTCCAGAACAAAAATCCAATTTCAAATTAGGTATATATTTTGCAATTGTTTTATTCCTTCTTGCCTTGGGTTGATCACTCTTGGACCGTTACTCAATTTTCTGTAGTACAAATTATACCCTAAGATGACTGTTAATGACTATTCTATAGTACAAATTATACTCCCAGTTGACTGTAAATGACTATTCTATAGTGCACATTCTACCCTGAGTTGACTGTTAATGACTATTCTATAGTGCATATTCTACCCTGAATTTACTGTTAAGGACTATTCTATAGTACAAATTTTACCCTGAATTGACTGTTAATGACTATTCTATGGTACAAATTTTACCCTGAATTGAACGTTAACGACGATTCTATAGTGCAAATTATACCCTTGAGTTGACTGTTAATAACTATTATATAGTGCAAATTATACTTTGAGTTGACTGTTAATGACTATTCTTTAGTGCAAATTATACCCTGAGTTGACTGTTAAAGACTATTTTTTAGTGCAAATAATACCCTGAGTTGGCTGTTAAGGACTATTCTTTAGTGCAAATTATACCCTGAGTTGACTGTTAATGATTATTCTAAAGTATAAGTTATACTCTGAGCTCACTGTTAATGACTATTCTACAGTGCAAATTAAACCCTGAGTTGACTGTTAATGACTATTCTATAAGGCAAATTATACTCTGAGTTGACTATTAAAATTGACTGTTAATGACTCTTTTATAATACTATCTTATCTTGGATTGTCCGATCATCCTTTGGCTGTTACTGAATATTCTCTAGTACAAATTTTGTTTTCTGTTGAACATTCTTTGATAGTTACTGAGTATTTGGTGGTGCAAATTTCACTTTAGGTTGACAACCAATCTCAGACTGTTGCTGAGTATTCTGTATCACAAATTTGTTACCATTTTTTGTTTGTTTGTGTTTTTTTAAAATTTTTTAAAAACATTTTGCATTTATCTTTATTATTATATTAAAATTTATTTATAACTGTCATCATAAACATGCAACATATATTTGTTTCTGTTTATCTGTTGACAGATAAAAATCTGCCCAAGGCAATGTGTTCATGAAAAAGGTATACAGTGCATGAGGAAAGAGAACATGGAAAAAACAAATAAAGGAGAATTGTTTTTTCTGTCTTAGTGTTTATACTTTGGTCGTAGATCTAGGCCCTACTCTTAATAAGAACAAAATCAAGCCATAGGTATACATGTACTATTTATTCAGAGCGCAAATTTTTACCACTCACAACGTCCCCTCTCCCAGGAATTTGGATGTAAGAAATCTCAAGAGGGCGAACTAGGATTTTAAAGTTGATTTACCTCCCTTTTCTAATCCCTCTCAAGCCATAGATCTGCAGTATTTATTCAGAAAGTAGGGGCCTATTTTTTACCACTTAGATTAAAAAGCCTGCTCTTTCATTCTATACTTAGGTATGTCCTTTTTCACGATGCTTTGCTTCAGATGTAGGCCTACGTGTGTTCATGTATTGTTTTGACACCGAAACATGCCTGACACAGTGACAGTGTCGTAGTTGTGTGTGTGCTTTTATGCGTGTGATAATACTCCGGAATCTAAAGATCTTCGAGGAAGGAACGATGTTTTCATCCTACTAGTACCGAGCCCTGTTAGTGTGATGTACACGAATAGACATGATCTGGAACTTTATGGACGATTTGCGGGTGTTGCGTGTAAAGTGTCTTGCTTGCTCTCGACTTGTGTTCATGGAAGAGAAAAGATCTACCTTGCAGCCTCCGTGTTTGTTGGTTTTTCTGTACAAAGCCCTTGAACTACACAAACTTGGCCTTGGTTAGTCTTTTCTTTATCTTGCTCAACAATTGCCATGCTATTATTATTATTATTATTATTATTATTATTATTATTATTATTATTATTATTATTATTATTATTATAATTATTATAATTATCATCATTCTTCTTATATTTATTTTTACTTTTATTAATAATTTTTTTAGTATTAAAACCAGTATGTAATATAAGCCATTCAGCTGTTCAGCTTGAAACAATTCTGTCAAACTGGATTCTGTGCTGAAGAATTGTCTTTTATTTGTTGTTGTTGTGAAGCTGCATGCAAGATGAAATGTGGCCTTGCCTTTTTGTGAGTGTGTTGAATGGTCCAATTTTTATTCCTGCAGTTACTTTGCGCCTTTAAAACCTAATGACTTTTTACTGTTTTGCCATTGCTGGTCCAACCTAAGTTACCTTTAACATCATCTTGCTACAGGCATGCTCACTGATTTCGTTCAGATGGTTCTCGATATTTTTATTTCAACAATTCCACAAATTGTAACACATTACCTTTATAAATCAAATTTAACAATGTTTGTCTGTGGATGGAAAGAAGGAGGTTCGCCATAGACTCAACGCAGACCCCAAGCCCCTCTCTGTCACAGAGGGGAGAAAAATGGTGCATGCGGTAGAGCGTTAGTCCACCAAGCTACAGCTCCGCGGTTCAAAACCCACAATCGGTCGCTTACTGGTTGGGTCGGTGTCAGTGTCATGGTCTTAACGCACTGTCTTAAATGGTGTCAGATTGTCAGATGTTGGTCCTGGGACCCGTTAACAATACAGCCATATAGTGCTGACGTTGGATGTTAGGCGTTAAGCAACCATGCCTTGCCCTCTTCGGTTACGGAGGAGTTGTACATTGTTATGACCTGAGCTTTTCTTACTCTTTTCAATCATTTTATACTAATTACTAGTTCTTGACGTTGTCTCCGTGGTCAATATTATCTTATATGGTACAATGTCCAGCAAGTGGTGGTTTTCTCGACTCTCGACTCCGCCAGAAGGACTGCCCACTCGTCATCAACACTATCTGTGATTTTTTTCTCTAAAAAATGTAAAAATACTACGACTGTTTGTATAATTATGGCAAATGTTTCTAGTACGTAATTATCTTCTCTCTCGCACTACTTTACTGCAATACTAGGCCTTGTTTTTATTCTTTGCCATTTCCCCCACTCTTTCTTTGAGTGTTAAACTCAGTTGTTCCCCCCTCCCCCCCTTTCACCCACAATATTTTAAGATTTATCGTTCTTAAGAGATGGATGAAGTTCTCTTGAATTCACCAGCTTTATAAGATAAAAGATAAAAAATATTTCCCACAATACAGAAGTTATACATGAAATTTTACTTTGGCATATTCGAAGCAAAGGCAAAGCTATCTCTGTTTTCAGTGCTGTTGCTTTAAAATCGGAGCAGAAATGGTAAGTCGTCTCTTGCAAACATTATGCATGGGATCCTATTAAAACTCACACAGCTGCTCTGTTTGATAAACTAACCCACACACTGATTTCTGACGTCATGTTTAGGAATGCCATACTAGATCTTTCTATGATTTATTCATTTTTTTTTCCTATTTCTTACTTGATATTTCTATAGACTATAACGTGTATTTAAATGAATGAAGCAGAATGAAATCCATTGTTGTTGTTTTTTAAACATTAGCCTTTTGTCTTTTATCTTTTTCTATTCTTACATCATTATGTTTCTGGTGTTGATGTTGTAATTTATCTACTGCCACTAAATTCTGTTTCCGATTTACATTGACTAATATGGATTTAGTGTGAATCTTTGATTCTACAGTGGGTGTTGTGCATGAGAGAGTGAGAGAGAGAGAGAGAGAGAGAGAGAGAGAGAGAGAGAGAGAGAGAGAGAGAGAGAGAGAGAGAGAGAGAGAGAGAGAGAGAGAGAGAGAGAGAGAGTGTGTGTGTGTGTGTGCTTGTGTTTGTGTCGGTTATCTTTATTGTTTCAGCTTTGCCTTTTCTTGACTGCCTCAAGACTGACGTGTCGGTCGTCCAACAATTCGCTTGAATTTTTACTGAATGTCTTCTTCATCTTGTTCAGGTTTTATATTGTGAACATTTTTTGTTTTAATGTTTTTTTTTATTCGTATATAAATCGTGTGCACGTGCATGGTTTTGCTGTATCATAAATTAATTAATGTTAACAGTAATCTTTTTTTGAATATCCAAACTTCAGAGAAAACTATATATATTAATTAAAATTTTATCTATTTACATTTATAAGTGAATTTACCATTGGGTTTTTGGTCATTTTTTGTGTGTCATATAACTCTGTCAACCATGGGTGGCTTGTCACATTTTTGTTCTTCTATTTATTGATTGAGGAAGACCCTCGTATTTGATTTGTTCTCTTTTTTCCTGAATCTAAAATTGCCTCCAACCTCTTCTTATTTGTCATTGGCTGTACTTATTCTTTTGTGTGGTGTTTAAAATGATTACCCTATTTCCCCTCGTATTAGCTGTTATCTTTGCGCGTGTAAGCCATTACCGTACTGATGTGCAGAAAAAACAAACAAAACGCGTGTAGGCCGTATGTGAACAAATTTGTTTTCTTATTTTTCCGCGCCTTTCATTTTTACTCGGTCTATTACCAGTTATAATGTCAAGGGAGGGTAACTTTCCTTTAAATAAGAGATAATTCTTTCGTCCTATCACTTTCTAATGTGTTCACTGTCTGTTTGTCTGTCCCCCCTCTCTCTCTCTCTCTCTCTCTCCCTCCTCCCACTCCCTTTGTTCATTTAAATTATAAAGCCTTGAGAAATGTGTTATTTTACAAGTCTCTGATGCCCATTGCCACCTTGTGTTCACTTGCAGTCAAAAGCCTACAAGCTGAGAAAGCTCTTCTGTTTCTTACTTGTTTATATCTAGGATGGGAATGACTATTAATAATATACTTTAGAGTTGTAGTAGCATTTAGTTGTATTTTGCCATTTAAAACAAATCAACAAATTTTAAAGATTTTTAGATTGGATCATTACCGTTTCAACCTTAAAAACATTTTGTTTCCTCCCATCATATTTGTTTCTTGATGAAACTTACAAGATTTTCTGTGAAAGACACAAAGCATTGATGCTTTGGATAGAAGTTTTCATCCATTGAGATCTTTCATTAACTGTCTCTTACACACAGGGTTTGCATCGTTTAGTTAAAAAATAGGAAGAGAAAATTTAGTCCTACAAGAATCAGTGAAAGTCAATTTCAGATTGAAAACTTTGTCCCCCTATTTTTGTGAAATGTACAATTTGCGTGGTTTTTTTTGCTCTGCGTATAGAGCTCATGAAACGTTCCTGTATGGAAAATACATGCACGACTTAACGAAACTTAGTTTGAATTTTGAACAGGTGAAATTCCGAGACAGGAGTAGAATGAAACAAATTAGTTCTATTTGTACTTTAGTTTTAAAAAAAAATACTTCGCGTTAAAAATAAAAGTGCTATGGAAATGCAAGCATATTTATGCTTTAAATCATTTGTTTTTTTGCCTTATCATAGGCAGTTAAATGATGCTAAAGATTGCAAATAAACCTGTTCTTCTCTTTATAAGTTTTGTGACTGAATAACAGTTTATTCGCTCAACAATCTCACACATTTTCTGAAAAGAATTTCAGATAAGGTTGCCAAAATAGAAAATATTACAGATCAATTTAAAGGGGAAAAATCTTTAGTGAGCTGAATTGAAAAAATAAGAAAATAAAAGATAAAAGGCCTGGCATGTGAACTTCTAATAAAAAAAAAAATCTAACTTTCAATAATCATGAGGAAAGTTGGTGGGTCCACTCATTATAGAAATACACACTTCTTTTTTGAAAAATATTTACTTTTATGTACACCGTCATGGCAATTAGATATAGTACAATCATTTATGCTATATGATCACTAATTTTCAGGGTAGATTAGAATTTATTTTTCATTCAAAGAGTTTCCTTTCTTGGAGACCCTGTAATGCCCTCGTATGCCCGGGTGTTCAATGCTGTTTGTGACTCGCACAGTTGTTCGCTAGTTTGGACATTTCCTTCTTCACTTTCTTTGCTTTCCCTTTTGTTCCAATGTTATGTTTTACTACACTGTGACCCGACCAGGGCATTTTCCTTGGGAGAGGTTGAACAATCTTTACCTCGCAGGCGAGATTAACTGAATTTTTATACTATATGTATTATCTATATTTATTTTGCGTGTTTTGTGTAAGCATGTGACAATGTTACATATTTACCACGTTTGTGGTTTATTTATGAAAAGATGGCAGTTATTTCATTGAACCTGAGAGCAATGTGTTGTGGTTTTTTTAAAGATCTGTCGTCACAGGTGATGAATATTTTCCTCACTTTCTTTGATTTTTCACAATTTTTGTGGTTTTTTGTCAATGATATATTACTATACCCTACCAGAATAATTATTATGTATTGGAAAGCCACTTTTTTGGGCGAAAAGAAAACATCATTGTGACTGTGTTTTGTTGACCAATTATTATTGTTTATAATTTTTTGTAAATTCAGTTGTGTTGAACTTTGTTTCTACCCACGTGAGATCCTAGATGATTGGTTATATCTTTTAATTGATTGAAAGCGATCGACGCTACCAGGAAATAATGAAGTGTCCATGTTTCAGAGACGCGCAGAAACCGAGTTATGATTTCGAGATTCAGAAAGAATATCAACAATAGCCCGGCACAGCTAGACATGCTTAATTTGAATTGCCACAGAATGTGGAATAGACACAGTAAGAACTGTCAAAAACATTTTCAATTAAAATTTCAAAAAATTAACAGCTTAGCATAAATTTGATACGATCAATCGCAGAAGCTAACTAGTCGGTATCCGAATTCTTAAATTGTGTTCTTGAACTTTTAGCCTGCAGCAAGATGTTGAGTGCATCAACATCAAAAATGAAAGTGCGGAGACCCAACGACTACAGCATGCATGTGTGATATTTATCTGTGTGTTTCATGTATGTTTTTGAGTATTTTCTATGTCTGTGTGTAATATGTCTACGAGTGTTTTAAATTCCACCAGGTAGATAAGACAGACAAGAGCTGTCGACCACTGAACCACAGTTTTATGGTGAAATACTTTTTTCTATTAAATAAACTGTTATGATTAATTATTAATATAATTGCATAAATAATGGCATACATATTTGATTCACATTGGTCGTACAATTTGTATCTTTTTAAAGTGACTTTGATGGTTTAATGAACACATCTCCATTATTTCCTTGAGAATTCTATGTGTACCCATTGTATCAAAGTGTGTAATTTCTTTTTCTGTGTAGTTTGGTGTAACTGTAACTGTCCTTTCTTCTCTTTCTATACCTCATAGTGTTAATAATGTTATCTTTCAACATTTGATGGTCACATTGGGATCGGTTATGAAAGAGTTAGTTTTATAAATGGATGACTGTTTGACAAAAAGAATTGATAACCATTATACTTGGGGTTGATGCATTCCCTATCTTGTTGTATTTATTTTTAATATGAGAAATTATCATTCTTAGCAAACATGAGGAATCGGACCTAGAAACAAAGTTTCAGTAATGTAAAAACTCCTAGGTCTATTTCATTTCGTAGATCTATTTCATTTCGTAGATTTATTTCATTTCGTAGATCTATTTTATAAAAAGTCGATCAGTGGTTTACTGAGACCCAGCAGCACATATAAAAATGTGTATAATTATATACAAAGAAAAGTTATTGAAGTCAGACAGAATTTGAAATCGATTGGCAATTCATTTGAAAGCATCACCCACAGATAAGCTGAGTTTTTCCTTCAGCCCCAACCAACTAGACTCATATTAATTTTTAGGTTTCCAGAATCAATATAAAAATTTAATCTTAAGAACTTACGTCCTTGATATTATTTTTCTTCCTGTGAGCCCATGAAGCAAAGCAACGTTGTTTCTGATTTTAGCAAGAAGTAATGGCTGGCCTCATCAAAGTTGTAAACTGACCTATATTTTTTCTGAAATACTAAAAATCGTTAGTATTGTAGAAATTGAATAGACCATTTTACAACTTAGGCAATGTCCTGTTTACATTCATTGTGAATTATTTTCCAATATTTTGTTTTCTCCCCAGAAGTTATGTTTTTAACATACTCAAGTGGTGTATAGGCTATGCTATAAGCTTAGAATTTATAACCCCAACTAAGTGAAGATTTTGCTATTACAAAAAAATAGCGTTAGCCTGGGGTCTAAGTTTAAAGTGCCAATGTACTTGCCACCTATGTTTTTGTTTTGTGTTTGAGATGTTAGAGGTAAAGGATAGAACCTTATGAACCATCTCATGGTTTGCCTTCATCAGCGACAAGAAATGGTTGTGATGATTAAACATCTTTAAACATTGCATCAGGCTACTTTGAGATCCTAACTCAGTAACTTTGGTATAGACAGTTTGAAGAAGAATCAAACACAACCTTTTGTTAAATTAATGGCTGTACAATTTTTGTTTTTGACAATTATTTTTATTTCACAACCCAAGTGATAATAACTTTCGTCATTATTATCAACCGTCACCTTTTGTTCTTTCAATACTTTCAGTTTTTGCAATTTTGTGCACTTAAGTTTGTATGTTTTACTTTTAGTTTTTATACATTTATATTGTCACTTTGGTTGTAAAATGCCCTGTCTAATTTTTTAAAATACTACTGGTTGAATCTTTGGTATTTAAGAAATTTAATGGTCATTTTTACAACCGAGACTAGGATGCTCTTGCTTTGTCACAAATTAGGTTCAGGTTCTTAACTTTATAGTTGACTCTCAAACTTCACTAAGTTTTTTTTTATTTCAATATTTTGTCATCTCAGTTGCAAAATCCCTCATTTCATTTCTAATTAAAACATTAGGATCTTTACTGTTTTAGAAATGAGTCGGGCCATTTTATAAATGAAGTTATCTGATCTATCTCATTTCTAAAAATACTTAAGATTTAAAGAATTTTTGAAATGAGTTGGGCCATTTTGTGCAGGAGGTTACGATAATCTTGATGTGTTCTCCTCCCATTTGAGGCTGTCAATAGCACCAAACCTGAATAATATATCATATCATGCTTCTCCAAGATTGATAGGAGATTTTTCTTCTTCTAAATCTATGCCTTAGGTTTACTGGTATCTTTCACCGTTTCTCTTTTCCTTGTTGTTGGTTGTTTTGAGAACAAATGTTAATTACTTCATAAGCCCTATTTAACAATACATTTTTTTTTTAGACAATTACATCAATGGTAATTTCAAAATTCAAGATTTTTTTTTTGTTTTGTAATTTTTTATTACAACTAATTTTATGTTGTAAAGTGTTTTCTAGTTACTTGTCTTTGTATGAAAAGTGGAAATGAAACCAAAGCGATTGAATGCCTGGACCATTGTTTGACTTTGAGGGAAAAAAAATATTTAAAAAAAACCCCAACAAAACAATGCCTTTAAATTGGGGGGAAAAATGAGCTAACCACTGGACTATAATTTAATGAGAGAATCAATGTTCTATTAATTGTAATTTGTATCTGTCCATTGATACCTGTATGCTTGACGCTCAAAGGCTTACAATTTTTTTTATTTGAAACTCAAAATGTTCGACCTTGAAATTTTTTTCTTCTTATCTCTCTCTGTTGCCTCCATGTCGTATTCTCTCTCTCTATCTGTCTTTGTGGTTGTGTCTTTTATCAGTGTGATGTCTAGGCTGGAACTTGTATACAACCTTTTAATAATTTTATAACTTTGCCTTTTTTTACATGTTTAAGGAGGAGAAGTGAGGAAATGTTCAAAGAGGAGAAGTGAGGTGGGTCAGTTTTATATGTATAGCATGTCGTGTCTCCTCAATCAACTTCTTGGTGTAGTCTTTGTGCTCTCTGATATTCATTAGTGTTATATTCAATGATTCTTAACTCGTTATTCCTAGAGTTATCACAATTCTTCTTCTTCTAATGTCGTTGTCTCCTCAATCAACTTCTTGGTGTAGTTTTTGTGCTCTCTGATATACATTAGTGTTATATTCAATGATTCTTAACTCGTTATTCCTAGAGTTATCACAATTCTTCTTCTTCTAATTATTATTATTACTATTATTATTACTAAATATTATTGAGCATCATTGTAATAATTAAAATTTATTGTGAAAGAAAAAAAAAATCTTTATCTTGGACCAGACTTGTTTGCGTTTTTTGTATTTCTTGTTTGATTTATTTTGTTTTTTGTGTTTGTTTCAGAAGAATTTTTAACCACATTTGTTGATTTCGTTTTTATGTTTCCATTCCAGAAGGTACACATTTATATAGCTCACATAGTCAAAACACTGTCTTTGACATTTGGCAAAGAAAATCATTCACAATGAAAAACATTTCTGAACTCTGGTCAGACGTAGGCCAACTTATGTTTCCAAAGAAGAGCCTATAGTGTTTTGTTAGGCATCAAGATCCCATTGCAGGGTGCTCAAGATATGGTCTATCACTTTATAGTGACAGTGACAAACATTGACCCAACAACTAGGAAAAAGGTAGTCAATAGCACAATGGATTTGGAGCCTCTAGAATTGGTAGAAGTAAATAGTTTTTCTCTACTATAATTTAAGCTAATTCAACCTAAATTTCTGTCTGAATACTCCTTGCTTTATACTTTATCATAAATAATAATGCAGGGAAATTAATGGATTGGAACTACTACTATTGAGCACTACTATAGTCATAAATAAGCAGCATCAGGGATGCGCTGTATATAAATAGTGTATAGTATCGGTAGATCTTTACTTCTATTCTCTGTCAGAAAAAAAGGAAAAAGCCAGTAATCAAAGAACAGAACACTTGTTAAAAAAAAACACACACACAAAAAAAGGTTTATTAAAAGTAATAAAACTAATCACTGCTCCGTGCTCCAAAGCAAAAGTTTTTTTTTTCTTCATATTGCCTTAAAATTTAATAAATAATTATTTTTGAATAGTATTGATATGGGTTGGTAATAAATAGAAAACAAAAAGTACAAACAAAAATTGGACAATTATATTTATAAGGAAAAAAATTGGACGATTAGATTTATAAGGACATCAGTTCAGGTCTGTTTTCCTTGTTTTAGAATTTGTTTTACCTATTTCGTGTGATAAAAACTAATCAATATAGTCTCTGAATATAAAAATATAGATTAAAGTACAAATAAATTGGGTAAAAAAACCTCACCAAAACACAAAACATTAGCAATATTGGGTACTGAAAAAAAACAACAAAAACAAAAGAAAAGTTAATGTGATATTATATTATCACAAGACAAAAAAAGTCAGTCATTAAAAAAACAACATGCATTCAAAGTTATTGATAACAATTTTAGAAGACAAAGAAAAAAATAGAATTTAAAGGTAAAAAATAAAGTAATTCTGAATTCAACCCGTCCAAACCCTAATGAGCAATTCAGTCCTCCGTAGATTCAAATAATATCACCACAATCATCATAAAGGCTATACATGTACATAGAAAAGTAGGCTTCCAATAACAGAAGGCAAAGAAGGAGTCAAAGAAAACTATCCTAGAGCTATAAAGAACAGTTAGGACAATTTAAATTGAAGCTGTGTAGGCTGGAGACCCCTCCCCCCCCTAAAAAAAAAAAAACAAACCAAAAAAAATAAGTATCATTTTGTTCTAAATACGCTAAAGAATTAAAAACAAATGTATTCACTTTGAATAACTGAATGACTTGCCTTCTAAGTTTTAATTTTGAAAACCTAGTTTGAAATAGTAATTTAGAGTTGAAAGTAAATGTTAAAACAAAGTGTAAAGTGAATAAAATTATTATGCACATTAGATAATAGAAATCAGATGTTTAAGCTTTTCAGCACCACAGGGGACAAAACAAAATCAAGGAAGTTTGCTTATGTACACAAAAAAAAAAAAACTGGAAAAGTTTCCCTTTAAAACTAAAATATAAATGAGTAAAAATTTCAAAACTGATTATCACTCGAGAAGCGTGGACTTTGGTACATGTAATTCTTCTGTAAATTTTAATAAAATTTCCACTGTAAACAGTGGTGGTACTATTCTCGTGAGTTTGTCAGCTCAGAACTTCTTTGTTCTATCTCCAATGAAAATAAGAAGATAGGCCAAAGAAGTTCTGCAACGACGAATTGTTACAAACTGGCACATCCCTTATGAGTATTCGTTGGGAGAATAAACAGAGAACAAGAAATGAGGAAGAACAAATTGTTGATCTGAGTATACTAGGTAATAAGACTAATACTGAGTATTAAACTTGTTTCGGTTAGAAAACACAAAATAATGAAGAAAAACTGTTAAACCAAAAATAGGTAAGGCAGACAACTTTGACAATCTGCTCAACTGAACAGCAATAAAGTACAAGTAACCACAACTCTGTACAACACAACAGATGCCCATTTGAAGTTTGGGGTTTTAGCAAGTGCAGCAGTACTGTAAGCCTTCAATATACAGGTGTCAGATATTGTTTTTTAATACAAACTAAAGTACAAAATCAAATACAGTTTTGTGAAAATTTTTGTTTGCTTCCCATGCTCTCAATTGAAATTTTAATAGTGAGAAAAATATATTAAAAACATATCAGCGGAAATAACATTTGTTCATGAGATTCATTTACATACACACAGCAAAATCTTATGTAAGTAGTAAAGTGCGTTTGATTGTTTGTATCCCCCTCTTAGGCCCACACACAAAGCTATATGTATAAGAGAATAGAACGGAGGAACTAATTCTAGGCATTTAAAGATACTGTATTCATAAACTAAAACTATATCACATTATTATTCATTTAACAGGCATAACACTGACCAATCAAACGAGGAGCATGATAGAGTAACTCAGTAAGGCCCCAACTAGATAGGATAGGCCAAGCCTAATCGAACCACCGTATTAGAAACGAAAATAATAAAAATATATGTAATGTTCACACTGGTCGCCATTGACGGCTTATGACATTGGGGCTGCAAAAAGATAGTGACTGATAATCAGGTATGTAGGTCATGGCTTTCTGATGCATTAAGGTGGTTTCAGCGGAAACAAAAAAACTTGAGCCCCTGCTCTGAAGCTCTTTTGCTCTTGGTAGTTCTATGTAGGACGGTAAATCCTGTCCTGGATCATATTGAGCAGCTTTAAAGCACATAGGACATCTTTGTGCAATTGAGGAATTTTCAAAATCATTCTTCAGAATTTCAAAAACTATTATAATACTCTCCCAAGATCTTTTCTGTTTAAATAAATCAGACCAACTCCTATCCTTCTATGACAAGTAGGCCTACTTTTTCTCTACCACTTTCTTCTCCACCACCAAAACAACAGGTTCCATTATTAAACTGACGGCAGCGGCTTGTGGAAATCAACACTGATCATTTTCGTTGAGCTCTATCGAGTCAAGCTTTTAACGCCTTGAAAAACGTAAACTTTAAATAAGCCACTGGACAATGGTTATTATAACCGCCCTACGCCAAACAGCTCGGACCGGTTCAGTATAGCTTGGCTTGGCTTATCATATCTCATTGCGCCCTAAGAAGACCATTTACCACTCCATTCTTTCCATACACAGGCCTACAAGGGAAGACAAAAGGAACTTCATGTTTTATGATACAATAGACTTGCAATTCATTGATCAATGAAAATGTGAGAAAGACACTTGCACATCGGAGTGTAAAAAAACATAACTAAAAGAACACAGATTTTCCCCCCAGACAAAAATCAACAACAGAACAAAAATGACCAGAGAATCCTCACATTAAAAGAGAAAGGCTGGTTTAGGAAAGTCTAGTAAAAGCTGAGGTACTTAGATCTGTTGCGTCCAGTCTGCATTTGCCAGCAGAGGTGTAAAAACTGAGGTACTTGGATCTGTTGCGTCCAGTCTGCATCTGTCAGCAGTGATGTAAAAACTGAGGGACTTAGATCTGTTACGTCCAGTCTTGATCTGCCAGCAGTGGTGTAAGAACTGAGGGACTTAGATCTGTTACGTCCAGTCTGCATCTGTCAGCAGTGGTGTAAAAACTGAGGGACTTAGATCTGTTATGTCCAGTCTGCATCTGTCAGCAGTGGTGTAAAAACTGAGGGACTTAGATCTGTTACGTCCAGTCTTGATCTGCCAGCAGTGGTGTAAAACTGAGGGACTTAGATCTGTTACGTCCAGTCTTGATCTGCCAGCAGTGGTGTAAGAACTGAGGGACTTAGATCTGTTACGTCCAGTCTGCATCTGTCAGCAGTGGTGTAAAAACTGAGGGACTTAGATCTGTTGCGTCCAGTCTGCATCTGTCAGCAGTGGTGTAAAAACTGAGGGACTTAGATCTGTTGCGTCCAGTCTGCATCTGTCAGCAGTGATGTAAAAACTGAGGGACTTAGATCTGTTACGTCCAGTCTTGATCTGCCAGCAGTGGTGTAAGAACTGAGGGACTTAGATCTGTTACGTCCAGTCTGCATCTGTCAGCAGTGGTGTAAAAACTGAGGGACTTAGATCTGTTATGTCCAGTCTGCATCTGTCAGCAGTGGTGTAAAAACTGAGGGACTTAGATCTGTTACGTCTAGTCTTGATTTGCCAGCAGTGGTGAAAAATTATCAAGTAGAAGTGCCCAATGTCCAAATTATGCCTCACAGCATTTTGTTACTGCGTACCCTGCACCTGAATGAGCTTGAAGACTTACATCCAGCTTGTTGACACAAAACTGAGTGAACCAATGAGGATAATAACAGGATGCCTAACGTCTAACCCTGTTCTAAATTATTTTCAACAATTATAAATATTGTTATCCACCATATCTCAGAGGGAAAAAAGTCAAACAGAAAATTCTCAAGAAACTAAAAGATGTGATAGGTGACTTGACTCTACATCAAGTAACTAAGGGTAACAGAGCCCCCAACTATGTAGTCTTATGCAGTTTAAAACAAAAGTAAAAAAAAAATTTAATAGTTTTATATGGTTCAAAAAAGGAAACAGGTCATTGTATAGTCATACACATTTAACAAAAGGAAACCAACAAATGTATAGAAATATCCAGTTAAAAAAGGAACAAACCACTATCATGTATCAAATTCTTATCCAGTTAAAAAGGAAACAAAACAACTATAGTCTTTTCCAGTTAGAAAAATAAAGAAAAGAAATGTATAGTCTTTTCCAGTTAGAAAAATGAAGAAAAGAAATGTATAGTCTTTTCCAGTTAGAAAAATGAAGAAAAGAAATGTATAGTCTTTTCCAGTTAGAAAATGGAAACAAACAACTGTATAGTTATATCCATTTTGAAAAAGGAAACAACCAAGCAAGACTTGGAACCAGAAGAAACTCACAGGGTGGTCTTGCAAATCTTTAGAAACCCAGTCTATGTTAACCTTTTCACGACGCAACACTAGACATCCTTGTGGCGATCAGCAGAACACTTGTTTGCACTGCACGAGACATTCTAGCGTGTCAACTACACTTCCCATCCGAGATACGACGAATGCTGTCTAGGGTCAAACCATACCATTTTGAGAGTGGCCAAAGGGCAAAATTTTGTAATATGTTATTGTTACTACGACTATCAATCTTTCTTTTCGTTACCATATCACAGAGGACTAAGAGGGTTAACATGTACACGTCCTGAGCGGAAAAAAAAGGGCACTTGCGCCAAAGTCTTGAATAGGTTAAATCTAAACAGTGGACATGACAGAGGTAGCAGGCAGGAGATATATAATCACAGGAAAGAGAATGCAGATCCTGGGACGTACATTGCAATACCCTGCGATAGATCATAGAGGTTAATGAAATCATCAATGCATAAAACAGTCAGAGAAATAATGCTGCGTGCACTGGGATTTCCAGGCAGTAATAACATTATTTTGTATTTGCTGCCCGCAAAATATCTAAGGCTTTTGGCCAGTTAAAATATCTTCTTTTAGTTATAACATCTATGTTCCCTTGAGGGAATCCTAGATACAAAATCTTCACTTTCTTTATCACTAAAATGCACCAGCTTTGTCGCCCTCCCATAAAAAAGGTAAAAAAAGAGAATATTAAAGAGAAGATTCTTTATCAAATCAGACCAAGGAATAGCTGAACTCAGAGGTTCTTCCTTCAAACAACCATCCTAAGATGAAAGGTACATAACTTTCCCTCATAGATAAAATTTTCTGTTTTGCTCCCCCTCCCTAATAAAAAAATGTCAACAAACAACGAGAATATATGATATATTACGAAACATGAAAATTTCAACCATCCGTCGTTGTTTCACACAACCAACACGATCCAATTCTAAATCCTATACGTCGCAGTCATAAACATTTTTGTTGTTGTCCTGTTGGAGGTATCCGTGACTCCTGTCTCGTACTCAAACAGTAACGTTTCACATATGCTCTGGGTGGTCACGCAGGCACTCGATAAAGTTCCTAGGATCAACTTCTCGTGTGCAGATACGATGAATAGCCACGAAGAGAGGATACCTGAAATATAAGAGTAAACAGAAGGGGAGGGGGCGGGGGTGTTGGTTGCTTAATCTTCAACAACGAAAACTAGGATATATATATATATATATATATATATATAGATATATATAATGGACAGGTGTCAATAATAATGTCTGACAATTTCATGTGCTGCCACACAGAGACAGCGGGGAGGACGCCGATAATAAGGAATATCAAGTGCTTTGAAAAGACAATATTTTGTAAACACTTGTCTTAGTCGTAATTTTAAAAAACCTAGATATATTGAAAGCAGTGCGTACAACACAAATAAAATAATATCATATTATTTTCTTAACATAATTAAAAGTCACCAATTTATAAAATGTAATGACACAAAATATCCTTTTGTTACCCCCAATCTATAATTGAAAAAAACAACAACATAGCTTTGCTGAAACTTAAAATGTTGGGATCTGATGGTTGATTACATTGTGTCAAATAAAACAAATCCTAAAACTAGACAAAAGGACATAGATATCAAGGAGGAAAACAGAAACAGAGGGTGAAAAAAATAATAGAAGAGGAATGAGAGTGAGCGCAATAAAAAAAGAGGGCGAGTTCAGTTGAGTTTGTTTAATGTCCAACTTGAACACTGTATAGGCTTTATTGTGGATGGGACCCAAGACTGACGGCTGACAATTTTATGTAATGCCAAAAACGAGATATAACGCGGGACTCCAGGACTTCCTGTCTCGGCCCGACAAATTATAGCGACACTGACCCAACCAGTTACAGGGGTCGTAATCTCACAAAAAATACACTTTTGCTGATCCTGTGATTAAAATTGCCGCCTGTCCGATCACTCTACCATTAATGCCAGTTCACCCCGTGAAGGAGAGAAAAAAACAGAGACAGAGGGACAGAGACAGAGATAGAGAGAGACATAGAGAGAGAGAGAAAGAGAGCAGTAGAGAGAGGAAGAGAGAGAGAGGGTGAGACAGAAAGACTCACTGGTCCAGCATCTCATGGTCTTTGAGGTAGGTGTAAATCTCCTTGGCGATGAGCGGTCCCTGGAAACTTTGGCCCCTCAGGATCTCCTTTTCCAGCAGGCGGATGTCCTGGGTAACCATGGAAACACCAAACCAAACAACACCAGTCAAAGAAAAGTTAACACACCACCTAATGGACAAGATGTCATTGCCTTAGTTATAAAATACTATCATAATCATACAATCACTCTGTATGTTTATTAGTATTTCAAAAATAAGATGGACCACTTGTATAATACCCTATATCATATCTAATAAAAAATTCTGAATCTTTATTAGTATTTAAAAAAATTAAATAGGACATTACACAAGCGTGATGAGAATTAATTATATAACTAAAGTGTTGATGTACCTACACTGCTATCTAAACGAATCAGAAAGTGATAATTTTTATTCCAGGTTCACTAAAGGACATTTGAAATATAAATACATGTATTTAGTATTCAATTTAAATGGGCGACAGAGGAGATTTTAATGCAAAACTCTTTGCATTTACATAAAAAGATCGGGCAGACCGCATCTCTAATTTTGAGTAAATAAAAAGAGGACAGTTGTTACAATTGTACTTCCCTAAATAACCCAGATAAATAAATTAATTAAATAAAACACATATTTCATTTTTCAGTCTAGAATAACAAATTCCGAATATTATGCTAAGCACATTAAAGTAAGACTGAAATGATCATATATAATTTATGGCCATGGCGTTTAAGACTTCCATTAATTTATCTTTCCCTAAATGATAAAATCCATTTTCTATTCCTCTGTATTTTTTGTTGTTGTTGCTTATCTAAAGCTGTGTTGTATAAAACTATCATCCATGTATAAATCTATCTAACTAAAAAGTATAATTATATGTTCAAACACATATTTGTGACAAAATGCTGACCTTGATTGTTCATGAGTGTATCCAGCATTTCGTCACTACACAAACTGATGTCTCCTAACTCAAGTGTGTAAATAATTTAATTTATAATAACTGTACCCAGGCCTAAAATTAAGCACGAAAATGGTTTGTCAACTTGTCCATATAAAAAAATGGCCGATGATATTAATAATAATAATAATAATAATAATAATAATAATAATAATAATAATAATAATAACAATAATACTAAAAATAATAATTAAATTAATAAAAATAATATTAATAATAATAATAATAATAATAATAATAATAATAATAATAATAATAATGATGGTGATGATGTATAATTTTTATATAGTGCATAACCACCACTGTAAGGTTGTGCTCCATATATAAACATAAAATTGTATAATTATGCTGATTGTTAAATGCAAAATGTTATGTATACAATAACTTACACTTCTCAAAAATCATGATCAAGACACCGTAAAATTTACATGTAGTTGTAGTTGAGTTGGTTTAATGTCCAACGTCAGCACTATAAAGGCTATGTTGTGGACAGGCCCCGAGATTGACGTCTGACAATTTTATGTGCTGTCACGCACGAGACAGGGCAGGGATACCATGACTCACCATGACTCCTGTCTCAGCCAGAAAATTTACATGTAGATTTGTATTTAATATATCATTGAAATACACACATGTATAAAAAAAAAAAGCTGTTTCTAGTCTCATTTTTAAAATTCATTAATAAAAATCTTGAGTATTTTAGTAATTTTTTTTTTTTCATAAAAAAAAAAGGATGCATTTTTTGTGTGTTACGGAAACATTTTTGTTAACGATATGCATTATTGGTACTATGCTAATTATGAAAAAAGTAACTAAGACTTTTTGATGCTGAATTGCCTTCACTTCTGGGTTTTGTGAGGAAAGTGTGGCTGTGAGTGTGGGAGTTAACCTTGAACTGCTTGATGTTTCCATGTTAAAGCGGTGAAGACATGTTAAGGAGAAGGGACGAGGGGGAGTAGGCGGGGTTGGGGAGAGTAAAGATTGAAGCGCTGTCAGCTATTGGTTGAGTTCAAACTTTGAAATTAATAAATTACAACAGACAAAAAAATAATTTCACTAATTATGAGCTGTTTCATCTTTAATTATCATTCAAACAAAATGGCAGCCATGCAGTTGATTGGTTTTGTTATTCATGTGCTGGGATTTTTGTTAATAGAACTTAGACCAACCCATACATAGATAAGGAAACAAACGGTAGTGTTCGACTTGGTTTGCCTGAAGTCAGTTTTGTTTTGATTTGGTTGATGGGCTAGAAATGATTATGCCATGATAAGCTAAATCGTTAAAAAAACAAAGTTCCTGAGCAACTTGCTATTTCTTGTTAAGAGTCCATAACTTATACAAACTTTCCACACGAGTTCAAATGTACAAACAGTTCGAATTTTTTTATTGACATTCTGTTGTTGTTGCTGCTATCTTCTTACCACCCATTTTCATTACATTAAAACTTGTTGCCTAAAGTTTAACTTTAATTTAACTTTAAAAAAAAAATAATAATAATAAAGGGTAAAAAAGAATAAATAAGACAATAATCTTGTCAGTAAAATAACAAACAAGGCATTTTAATTTTTTATGAACCCAATCTTAATAAACAAAACAAAAAAAAAAACAACAAAAAAAAAACTGTAAAAACTCAATTACCACTCCAGCCCATCCTCGAAGCTAAGACAGAGGCAAAATAAAATTGTTCTCGTTACACAAATAAAAAAAAATAACATCTGAAAAGAAAATTGAGCAAAATGAAAGTGATCCGAGTTTTTAAAACTGAAACATATACAGATGAGCTTCTCATTTTATGGAGGCTAGTCTGATATTAAAACCTTGTTTACAATGTCATTATCTCAGTTGTAAAAAAGTATCTCATTTCTAAAACGCTATAAATCTTTAGTATTTTAGAAATGGGATCGACCACTTTGCTATATGTCAAGTAAAATAATGTTTATTCGTGTAAACAATCATTAATAATATATTTTATAGGAGTGATGAAATTGTCTGTATGAATGAACATTGCCTTTGCAATTTTTATATTGTAAAGTGTTTTAGCGACCAACTTGTGCTTAGAGGGCTTTAATTATAAGTTATAAAAAAAAAGGATTGCATTATGGGAGATTTCAAATGCAATCACACTGAATTGCCTTCGCACCCAAACAAAACACATTTTGTTTTACAAACAGGCCACTACAGTCCCTTATAAGCTCTCTTCTAAACAATAATTATCTGCTTATAAATATCCAAGAGGTCTGCCTCTTTACATCTATGTCTGTAACAGTACAAGCTACTTATGCTTTTTTCACATCACCTAGTACCCTGGAGGATTTGAATGCGCATGCGAATGCGTATTGTCATATTGTTAACATAATAGTCTATCTCAGAAATAGACAAAAATAACACCGACCCACCATAAGAATCTTTGGATAAGTCCCCATTTACCTGTTCATCTCAGAAATAGACCAAAATAACACGGACCCACCATAAGAATCATTGGATAAGTCCCCATCTATCTGTTCTATCACAAGAAAAACAAGCTACACCAATTTTTTTAATTTTATAAATCACTTGCACTAAAAAAAAAAAAAAAAGCCAATTTTCAATAGTTTCAAAAATTTTTCTCAAAAGTACTGATTTTGAGATTGTCCATTATGTAAGAGCAACATGACGATATGGAGGAAATGTGAGTAAGTTCTCATACTGACCTTCATGGACTTGACCACTGCCTCCCCGAGCAGCCGGTTGCGGCCGCCATGACAGGTGGCCACCAGGTCTGCGATGCCACAGCTCTCAAAGAACACAGAGATGTCATCACCTGGAAAATGGCACCAGCGAAACAAAACAAAAAACAATGAGACAGGGGTTTGGTACATAAAAGCATTCAGGCCTTTCTATCAGGGAGCGTGAGTAGGGTTGGGGGGTCGGGTTGGTTTAACGTCCAACAGCAGCACTATATAGGCTATATTGTGGAGTGTGAGTGAGAGAGGAAGTGGTAGGGCATTGGTATCCTAATCATAAAGTCCCTGGTTTGAAACCTTGTACTGATAAAAATGCATTTGTTTGATTTTGTCCCCTACTCGTTGGGTAGGTGTCAGCAAAATGTGATTGGCTGAGACATGAGTTAGGGGACCAAAGCTCGGACTTAAGTCAAATATAAATATTATAATATCAAAAGTAATAAATCAAAGTATAAATGTTTTTAAGCACAGATCCTACTAATCAAAAAGTGACCTATGACTATTTTTCTATTAACCCCCCC
>RQTK01000294.1:509697-525060 GCA_003991915.1 Elysia chlorotica
CAAAACAAAAAAACAAAATAAGAACTGTGAAGAGATTGACCTTGTAAAGACAATCAAAACAAAACAACTGAAGTATTTTGTTTGATAATCCATAACTAACGAACCAACAGGTTCAAGCAAGTTAAGATAATATAGGAATGCTTGATCACCACAGAACACAGCTACACAGAAAGTCACAGAGAGACTGCCCCGAGGTGAGAAACATGGACCAGTTTTTCAGTTGTTATACTCATATCCTCGCTATGCTACATTTTTGCTCCCTTTAAGATAATAACTAAAAACTGTTTAATTTTCTTAGTTCTGCTTCAAATAAGACACAAGTTTCTAATAAGATAAAGCAAAAACTCATGAGTTCATTTTTAGTCTGAAAGTTAAGTTAGACATATTTCATTTTCATCACCACAACGATACATCACTTGCATTTTATAGCACTCACTTATGGCATGGTCATAAGACTTTGACAGTATGTGACTAAAGGGAATGTAATTTAATAAAAAAAAAAAAAAGCCAATTTTCAACATAGTTTAAAAATTTTTCTCAAAAGTACTGATTTTGAGATTGTCCATTATGTAAGAGCAACATGACGATATGGAGGAAATGTGAGTAAGTTCTCATACTGACCTTCATGGACTTGACCACTGCCTCCCCGAGCAGCCGGTTGCGGCCGCCATGACAGGTGGCCACCAGGTCTGCGATGCCACAGCTCTCAAAGAACACAGAGATGTCATCACCTGGAAAATGGCACCAGCGAAACAAAACAAAAAACAATGAGACAGGGGTTTGGTACATAAAAGCTTTCATGCCCTTCTATCCGGGATGGTGAGTGAGAGAGGAAGTGGTAGGGCATTGGTATCCTAATCATAAAGTCCCTGGTTTGAAACCTTGTACTGATAAAAATGCATTTGTTTGATTTTGTCCCCTACTCGTTGGGTAGGTGTCAGCAAAATGTGATTGGCTGAGACTCATAACGACAACAAAAGAGACAGAAGACCATAGAGATTTGTTACATGAAAGTTTTCAGGCATTCCTATTAGGGAGTGTGAGCGGGAGAGAAATAGCCGCTTTGGACCAAAGCTTGGACTAAAGCCAAAGGGGTAAATATTATATAAAAAGGAAAAAAAGCAAAGTATGAATGTTTCTTAGCATACTTCCTACTTATCAAAAAGTGACACATGACTATTTTCATAAAGATCAAAAAGAAAGTGAATAACAAACCTATGAGCGCATTTTTAGTCTGAAAGTTAAGTTAAACAGATCTAATGTTCACCATTACAACTACACATCACTTGCATTTTAGCAATAATTTTATGCTTTAATGGTAACACCGCGACAATATGTGACTAAAGGGAATGTAATTTAATAAAGAAATATGTACCTCAAATTTCATGAGCTCTGCTTTATCAAGCAATAACACTGGCAATGTGTGATGCTCGACTGTGCACAAATTTTAGTTTTTGAAAATTGACACATAAAGCCCCAAACCAGAGATCACAAAATCAACCACACCCCTCAGAATCCCCCCAAAAATTCCCGTTCATATAAAGCGGTGATCACTTACTGTCCAGGAAGACCTTGGTGAACTTCATCATCTCCATGAGGCCGAGTCTGATCACCGCAGCTTTCGTGTTGTCCCCGTAGCCGAGCCCGTCCACAATGCCCGCGCCGATGCCTACCACGTTCTACGGTGTGACACCAACAGTGATTAGGTATTAGTTAATCTTAATAAGATTACCTGTACATAACAGAAAGGACATATACAAAGTTTGATTTAAAAAATTGAAAATGATCCGACAACCATAGTCTATTCTTCATTACATAAAAGAAATAATTATTTAATTATTTGCCATAATGTTATTTGCAAAATTCAACAAAAAAGTTTAGAAAACACAGAGACTCTGCTCCGTGTGATGCACATTTAGCCTTATATGTGCAAACTGTGGTAGGAAATTCTTGATCATACCATTACCAATGAGATTTAACAAAATTATCTCAATTCTTACTGCTGCGTTAAAAGCTTGAGTCTATACTATCATACAGTATTGGAAAAACCTAAATCCTCCGAGCCATTAATGCTAACTTCTGCTATTTTTCTTCTTTTTTATTCACACTTTGGTTCAAGTCTGTTGATGAATAGGCTGAATTGATTTTTTATCAGTTATCTCATAATATCCATAAATCATTATCATATAAGATATATGCGGGGATGCCATGACGACTGTCTCAGCCAGCCACATTAAACTGACACTGACTCAAACAGTAGGGGGTGAAATTGCCAGGACTCGAACCACAGACTTCCTGTGTCTAAAGCCAATGTTCAACACCAGGACTACCATGCCCCCAGTACAAAGCATATTGAACCCGAAAACTATCTATACTATGGTTACTGTTATTTAAAGGATATTGCTATTTTTATTGAAAATTTGTAATTTTATGGAATTTTGGTAAACCTAACGGGTTTATGTATGAATTTTTCCCACTTCAATCCCAGTTGATGTAGCCATTTGACAGATGTGACCTTACCTTGAGAGCCCCGCATGCTTCCACCCCTGCCACATTCTCAATCACTTTGACCCTGAAGTACGGCGTCTGGAACAGCCTGCTCAGGATGGGGTGGTACTCTGGGTTGTGGCAGGCTGAGGAGGGGACGAGATTGCGTTTAGAATGCACATGTTACTGGGGGAGAGAGGGAAGAAGGGAGGGAAGTGGAGGGAGGGAGAGAGATATATATATAGAGAGAGAAATTGGGAGAGAGAGAGAGAAAGATATATATATAGAGAGAGAGAGAGAGAGAGAGAGAGAGAGAGAGAGAGAGAGAGAGAGAGAGAGAGAGAGAGAGAGAGAATGGAAAACAGAAGACAGACTGTGGAGGCAAAAGCAGATTTGACATTGCACAAGTCAAGAAAATGTTGTTGCTAAGAGAAACAGAAGATTATAAATCCAAACCCATTTTTATGCACTTTTTCAATGATAAAGTCAACAGTAAAAATGAGTTGGTCCTCACCGATAGTTGTTTCACAGAACATTTCTGAGGCGACTTCTGTGGCGAGGTTAGCTCCCATGAGAACTGCCGTCTCGATGTTGAGCGTATTTTTGATGATGTTGGACACAAGCTGGATTCCTTCCCCTTCCGACAGCACAAACCCCTGCGACACAATTCATGTTTTTTTTTAAATTGATTATTACTATTAAAATGATAATACAGTGTTTTTTAAAGCAGTTTTTTTTTAATTGAGATAATGTGGCATAAATAAAGAACGAATGTGGCACAATTTTATTCTCAACAACTTTGATCTTGTCTTTGATCTACCCGCTCATTTCTCTCTTTTATACTTCTTAACTGCACACAAACAAGACCATTTTCTAATCCCAAGTTCTGATAGTTGAAAAATCGCTGTTTGTAATGAGGTGAGACCTTGCATAAGAAATTTATACATGTCTTGCTCTGTCTGTGTTGTTACTGCTGCTAGGGCTTACTTGCTGGCGAAGGTTGGCAAAAACATCAGTAGACAATTTTGTTGACTTGCATGCTGAACAATAGAACTCACAGCAATACTGATATTCAAAAATTCTATACTGAGTAACAGAAGATCCATGATGAAAATAATTGAAATATGTGAAAGTGTTATTTATTATTTAATTTCAGAATAAGTTGAAAATTTTCCAAAATGTTCGCTCAAGGCAACTTAATATAAGTGCAAAGTCTCAGGAAGTGAAAGAATAGTAATTTTTGAGAAAGCAGTAACAGCAGCCTACCAGGAGATGAAAACCAACATGGCCACATTATTTTAAAAAGTTCCTCTAAAGCATTTTTACAAAAGATTTAGATTTTAAAATATTTTTTTTTCCGACCATGTTCTATTAGTCTTTAGCTGTGAAAATGTTTTGCAACTTGACAGCTGATTTTCTCATTTTTTAAAAATTGTCATACTTCTGCGTACAAAATATGTGATATCTTTGAAACCACTTAATTTATCTTACAAATTAACACAAAGGAAAAACGATACCCCCCCCTCCAAAAAAAAACAACTAACACATAGACAAAAACAAAACCAGTCTGTTTAGTATGAAGTTATGAAGTTTTCCATCACAGAATATCAATAACTAAAAAAAATATATATATTACTAACAATATGTGGATGGACCCTTTTCCAAATAAACATTTAGCATGAATTGTTGATAAATTGTGCAGCTACGGAGTGACAAAAAAAGGCAAAGAATCTTACCTTGATGAGAGACAGGCCCAGAGCTCCTGGCTTGATGGCCGAGGCCATCTTCTCACAAGTCTCCTTCACAAACTGATGAGGCAGCACAAAGATGAGGATGTCAGCGTTGGTACACGCCTGGACCACGTCCGGCACCGCTATCTGGTGATGGGTTTAAAGAAGAAAAAAATTGGGGGTGTGTTATTAGTATTTCTTGGATACACCTGAACATTGAGCCTGCCCCTATCTGGTGATGTGATTGAGTTAAATGTCATGTCATTTACATTAAATATTCTGCTAACCATGCTGTGCTACAGAAAAAAAAATATACAACGGCCTCCAGCAGATATATAGAAAAAGGTAGCCTCAATTTCACATAAATACAATGGTCCATCAGTTTATTCCTAAAGACTAAATAAGCTCAACAACTTATAATGATAAAATCGCTGTACTTGAACATAGATACATTTTTTTTTTTAAAAAGCAAAAAAAAAAAAAAAAAAACACCAATGAATGATCAACCAAACATATTTTTTGCAAACCTACTAATAAAAATAATAAGTAGGGTTAACCTTTTTACGATGCAGCACTAGACTGTAAGACAGCTTTGCATCGATGACGCAGCACTAGAGAGTCTAGCATCACTAAACTTCCCACTAGAGACGTGTTGTGAGATTGTCTTGGATCAAACTCGACCATTTTTCCCTCAGAAATGTGAGTGTTCAAAGGGAAGGAATAGTTAAATATTTTACTTTAACTGTCATTCTTTTCCCAAAACAACTGACAGGAGAATTATTTGCTTTATGGAAACACGTCCTGAGGTAAAAAAAAAAAAGAGGACTAGCGCCAACGTCTTTTAAAGGTTAAGATTATTTATAAAACTGTACCCAGTTAAGCCATGCTAAAAGTCATCATGAATGACTTACCACATTGGGAGAGATTTTAATGTCAGGCAGGTATTTAACATTTTCATGCTCCAGGTTGATGATGTCGGTTAGTTTGGCACCGTCTATAATCTCCTCATAGACATACATAAGCACCTCCTTCTCAAAAATCTCTGGCTGGTTCAGGACATTGAGTCCAACGATCTTGGCGATTGCTGAGCCCCTGGTAGGTGAGAAAAAGAAGAAATCGTAAATCAAATAATAATTACCCACACCGGAATGTTTACAAAAGAATCTAGATCAGTGCAACAAGGATTTGGGTATTGCAGAGCCATGATAAATTTATTTTATATTGCTGTTTGCTAAGTGAGCTACATCTGGTTCTAAATCTAAACACCCTTGCAAGTCCATTCAAGTAAGTCTCTTGGACAAATTTAATGTGGGATTTATAAGGGACATGCGCCGTATAATGGCTTTTTATATGATAACAGTATTGTAGCAACAACAATTTTGTTTTGATTACTAGGCCAGGACAAAATTATTTATCATGAATGTACCACAAAAAAAAATAGTAGTATGGTAAGGTTCTAAAATAATTCCAAGAACCAGCATGTTTCATTGATTATTTGAATTTGGTTCTAATTTTACTTGTTTTCAATTTTGAACATTGGCGCATGTACTTGATTCAAATTCATCATATTTTTAATCGAATCCTGCCCATCCACCCATATGATCACCTACCAAGAAGGGACCACAATGCTTAAGTAGTGCCTCTAGAAATCGATATGAGTGTTTTCGTTCACATCAAATTCTTTGGAAGTTTGGTCAGAACATCAGATAAAGCTTTGCTCTCTCCAAATTTAACTTAAATTCTTAGATTTGTTTTAATCAATAGATAGATCTATATTATAACGTTTATGTCCATAATTTGGCACTCCTCGATTTTTGTAGTCACTAGCCTATGGGTGGGCGGAATTTGATTATTAAAATTGAATAAAATACCAACCAGACGTACTCCCTGTCTTTTGTTATTTTTTATTGTATTGTCATGATTTGTTTGATTAAAAAAGACAGGGAGCGATTTGAATGTAAATTGTATTCGTTTATTTAAACACGGGTGGGCGGGGAAGGGGTGGGAACAAACACACACAAGCACATAAAATTGAAACTATTATCTGTCTCTTTCTTTCTTTCTCTCTCCACAGGTTGACTTGCTCCGATGTAATTGAATCCTATCCACTCGCCCCTCGAATTCCACCCACCCACCAATTTGATCGCCCACAGGCTTGGGACCACAAAACTCAAGGAGTGTCCATTATTTAGACTGAAACACAATAATATCTAGACTAGATCTAGTGCATAGCAAAATTTTGACAACGCCTCTAGATCTAGTTGTAGACTCCAAGGACATAGTAAGACCAGGTTTGTATACCTGACCATGACCATATCGTATTTCTTGGCCTTTTTAAACATATTTTTTAATTGCATTACCAATTGCCGGAGCCTATAAGGCACACCCGCTTCAGTGCTGCCAAAGCCTTATTCATGATGATGTTGAATGGTGCAAGTTGGGATGAATGGGCAGAGGTAGATCTACTATACACTCCTAGATTCCAATGCTGTCGATTCTTGTATCTAATCTAGATTCTAGATCAATTTATATCCGTTGTAACTTCCGTGAATTTAGGGGAATCTTCGTTCTTTGCAGAAACGTGTAAACATCCATTCACGTGTATACACAAAGTCTAAACACACCTGTTGTAGGCCTATCAAAACAGAGTGCCAAATGCCCAGAGCAGCTACAGGCACGACCTTCACCTCTGACCCCGTGTCCGATAGAATTCCGATATTAGAGGTCGAACTACTTCACATGTTTTCCACGACTTCCCTTTACTACAATCAATGATCTTCAATTTATAGACTAGATAGGCAGAGCAACGCGTTGGTCATGAGACAGGAAGTGAGGCACAGTCCACATACAACCCTCACTCCCAGCATTTAAAGTATCGGTTTAATTTGACAAAGTATTTATTTTAAGCTTCAGGAATCATAATTAATGAGCTCACAGATATATGAGTGGTGGTAGCTATATCGAACTTTAGACATTGCATTTTCACTTGCTCAACTTTCCGGTAAATATTAGTGAACAGTGTGTAGAAACTAACCGGGGGATAGATAAGTCTTTAAAGAAGAACCCCCCCCCCCCCCTTTTTTTTTCTAAAAAAGGAACACGCACCGGGGGATATTTTAAAAAGAACCCCCCCCCCCCTCTTTTTTTAATCGCAAAAATGAGCATGTTATGATTACGAAATATTATACTACTCACCTCCATTGTGATCAGAAAGTATGGCCTACAGTCACAGCAAAAGCATAAAACTGACACCCACCCAACCAATAGGGAGCGAAATGGCCAGGGCTCGGAAGGGTGATAAAGAAAACCTCGAATGAAGTGTTTACTGAAAGACTATCACACAATTCTAGTCGAGAATTATCATCTCGTCTCAAAAGTCGGGTTCTTACTCCACCGGAACCCACCCAGCAAACAGAGGGTCTAAAAGTTCACAGACAGATTTCGCGAAAGATGCGGTGCGCTGCAGTTATACCATTTCCTGGTTTGATAATTATTATTTTTCTTCTTTCGATGAAGATTAAAAAGGTCTACAAAAAATGAACCGAGTGGATTGTATTTTATTAGCTTATAAGCCACACTGATTCATCAATCCCTGAAATCCCATGAAATAGATGTACATTATCTTGATGGACGTGCTCTGTATCAAGCCCGAGTTAGAATCTAAAAAAAAAATAGACCTAGCAATCCCGCCCCTCACTAGTATTTTATGATAAGCATAAAAGATCCATTAGAATAAAGAATCAAAACAGCATACACACACACATATACAAACACACACAACTGAAGAAACAAGAGAGGAAACAACCAGTGTTGCCATTCTGATCAATTGTTTTCTTAGAACCATCGTAGGCCTACACATCGATTCTAAGAATCCAGAGGATGGAGGATCAGAGACAGCATCACAAAGAACGCACCCCTCAGTCAACAGAAAAGTGCTTTAGGAATTCTTTGAAATGACAAGGCGGTGGGAAAAAGATTAAATTGGGAAAGGGAAAAAGAAGGAACTCCACAGAAAGTAATATACCGGTAGGCCTATCTACGTGGAGCCCATTGATTGGCGACAGGGCCGACACATAGTCATAGTTATGCATCGGACACACTCAGTCTACCAACAACAACAGCTAGAAACGCAACAATAAAAAAAACTGTTAATAACAACATCAACGACAACAAAGTTAAAACCATGTGTAGTCTCGCGAAGATTACATGTAATTATATATAAAACTAAATAAACCTGTAATTCTTACCAACATCCTGATCCAATTAGGGCAACTCGATACCCAGAAGTCATAGCGAACTAGTCTAGATTCGGGATTTCTAGATTCTAGATCTAAAGTTTTGCATAAAAAACCGCACTGTTTTTGTTTTGTTTGTCTGTTTAGAATTAGAAAATAGTCTATTTGTTGAAAGTTGCGTCGTCCGCAGTCACTCTACACTATTTTGTGGAAACAAAAACCTCTCTTTTCATCAATAGTGTAATTGTCACACACTCTAAACATGGATCTGTAATAGTACTAATACAGTTGTAGGGTCAAGTATCAGTCTATCGTCACGGAAAATTCAAATGATCAGTGTTGTTTCTATTATTGTGAAAACGGATATAGCGTCAGACTTAAAACCACAATTGGTGCTCTTACGGACTTGTTTTATGGGAAAACCCAGCCTTTTTTTTTTAAATCGAGCGAGCGAGTGACTGAGTTTGTCTTTACGGCACGTTAGCACGGCACGTTAGCACGGCAACGGTGGGTAACTCTAGATCTACGTCTTCATGGCCCTAATTATTATAGTATATATATATATATATATACTGTAAAACACAATAACAATAGTGCACCTAAACACGTGAATCGGAATTTTTGTTGGGGCCTAGTTTACATATTTGAAATTAAAAAAAAAAGAAGAAAAAAAGCCACAAAAATTGAGTTGTGGGGATGGTGGGGCTGGTTGGTAGGCTACAGACCCAGTTCGAAAAGGATATAACTGCTAACCATAGATATAAATAACTTCCCCTAGATCACTGACAAGAAATGGCGGCCCGCTTCCGGGCATATCAGCGCGCTAGCTCCCCGTGTCTGTGGGTCGGAGAGGGTGGGCGGGCAGCAAGTGGGGACAGGAACTGCCGATTACGAATCCAGTACAATAGATAAATAACAGGAAAATATGAACACCGATGCTCTCTGGAGTGTTTCATTTACTTGAAAATGGCGATTTATTATTATTATTATTATTATTATTATTATTATTATTATTATTATTATTATTATTATTGAAGGCCTATACTGTAATACAATAACAATTCGTTCACCTAAACATAGTATTACTATTTATCTGTTTGATTAAAGAAAAAGAAGAAAAAAGAATGATGTCACAGAAATCAAGTTGAAGGGAGGGCGGGGCTGCTTAGTAACACGAGTTGGTTGGTACACCCCCGATTTGAAGGGGTGCAACTGCTAACCTATTTTAACCCATTTTTGTTACGTGTGTAATCGGCAATGGTGCATTCTCGTTTTGTTTCACCACCACTCCCGGGTGTAAACTGTTGACGAAAAAAAAAAAATCTTCTTAAACAGCTTTTGTGAATCAACTAAGAAATTAGCGACATTCAGGACTTTCTTCCTTTATAAAGATAGAACATTCTCTTTATTTGTTATTTGTTTGAATCATAGTTGAGTTAAGTTGGGTTGTTTAACGTCCAACATCAGCACTATATAGGCTACACTGTGGACGACCCCAAGACGAACGTCTGACAATTTTATGTGCTGCCACACAAGGCAGGGCGGGGATACCATGACTCCTGTCTCTGCCGGTCTCATTATACTGACACCGACCCAGTAGGGAACGCAACCGCCAGGATTCGAACTCGGGACCTTTTGCGTCGGAAGCCGATGTTCTTACTCTGGACCACCGCGCCCCCCTTATGAATCATAAATTAATGTCAAGATTAAACAATTTCATCTGGACTAAGTATCCCCCCACTAAAATAATACCCATTTCTCACTGCGGGTTTAGCGTCATCTTGTACTTTTATAATATTTAAGGATTTATTTCGCGTGCAGTACTACAGTTTTGACTGAAAAAATGTCTAAGAGCAAACTTTTTTTTTTCTTATACAAAACTCCTGCAAGTGTAACCATTTATTTTTCACTGCTCAAAATATCACTTAGAGCCCTGACTGTGCTGCCTAAAATGTTGTGCTGTCCTTTTTAAAAACATTTTATTCCTGATTAAACCACGTTTTTCTTTACTCTTCTATATAAGATTCCACCATGGTTACTGCACGTCAGCACGGCTCTTAATAGAAAGGCGTGAGTAAGATGAGAATGCTCCACCTTAAGAAAGGACACATTTTTAATCCTATATGACTCGCTCTCTCTTGTGAAAGCGGTGGGGAAGGCAAACTCCAAAAATCCAAAAATTCTCAAAATATTAGAAAAAATTCACGAAATACAGAAAATGGCAAGAAAATTGTTCTCTGCTGGATACCCAGCTATGTTGGTATCGAAGGAAATGAAATGGCTGTTGACCTCGACAAAATCGGGCTCGAACTTGAACCTACTCAGTTGCAAATACCAGCATCCGATGCTAAGCCAATTATACACACATTTATATGAGAAAACTGGAAAGCGCGATGGAACGATATGACATACAACAAATTGTGTCCAACCACATTTAGCTCACTGGGCAGGAATTTCTCAGGCTATACGATGAAACCCGGTGGTACTCGATCGAGTCCGACTTGGACATTCTCATCTTACTCACGCCTTTCTATTAAGAGCCGTGCTGACGTGCAGTAACCATGGTGGAATCTTATATAGAAGAGTAAAGAAAAACGTGGTTTAATCAGGAATAAAATGTTTTTAAAAAGGACAGCACAACATTTTAGGCAGCACAGTCAGGGCTCTAAGTGATATTTTGAGCAGTGAAAAATAAATGGTTACACTTGCAGGAGTTTTGTATAAGAAAAAAAAAAGTTTGCTCTTAGACATTTTTTCAGTCAAAACTGTAGTACTGCACGCGAAATAAATCCTTAAATATTATAAAAGTACAAGATGACGCTAAACCCGCAGTGAGAAATGGGTATTATTTTAGTGGGGGGATACTTAGTCCAGATGAAATTGTTTAATCTTGACATTAATTTATGATTCATAAGGGGGGCGCGGTGGTCCAGAGTAAGAACATCGGCTTCCGACGCAAAAGGTCCCGAGTTCGAATCCTGGCGGTTGCGTTCCCTACTGGGTCGGTGTCAGTATAATGAGACCGGCAGAGACAGGAGTCATGGTATCCCCGCCCTGCCTTGTGTGGCAGCACATAAAATTGTCAGACGTTCGTCTTGGGGTCGTCCACAGTGTAGCCTATATAGTGCTGATGTTGGACGTTAAACAACCCAACTTAACTCAACTATGATTCAAACAAATAACAAATAAAGAGAAATTTGAACTTTCTCACCCAATGAGTCACCGTACTGTAGTTAGGGCACTTTTCAGCATAAACTTCTACCATCTGTTGATGAATTTCCGTGGGGGTTTGTCCTTTTAAGTGAAGGAATTTGATGACAGAGCGATATTCAACGGCCTCCATGGCAGACAATTTGTAAACAACAAATGACAACTTCCTAGGGGTTGTTTTACTTGATGCGTTAAAAGGTGCAGAAAAAAAATTCCGATTTTCCCCAAATTTTGCATGCCGTGTTCAACATAGATGATCGAGCTACCCACAAAATTTCTTTACTCTAGTACAACTGCTTCAAGGTCAAGCTAAGGACATAATGAACACCCCTCGTATTAGTAGCAACGGTGATTCCTTATCTTTTTGAGTAGTAAAAGCATAAAAATTGTGCGTAAAAGGTTTGCTAAAAATAAAGGGAAAGTAGATTAAAAGATCCATGTGTAGGATTACCACACTTATATTTTATTATACACGCCAATTTCCTTCGCATACCTAAGTAGGCGCTGAGGACTAACAAAAGTAAACATGCTCTCTAGTGGCTTGGAAGCCAGGTACAATTTTCTTTCCCGGACAGTCAACCAGAATGTGACTTATGGACAGTTGACAGTTGCAGGTTTGACAGTGTTTGCTCTTCATCTCTCAACAGAAATGCGTGAGTAAGATGAGAATGCCCAAGTCGGACTAGATCGAGTACCACTTGGTCTCTTCGTCTAGCCTAAGAAATTCCTGCCCAGTGAGCTCATCAGTCATTTAATTTCTTTCAATTCCAACATGGTTGTGAACCCAGCAGAGAAATATTTTCTTACCATTTGTCTGTATTTCAGAATTTTTTTCCAATATTTTAAAAATTTTAGGCTGTTTTGCCTTTGCCTCACCCGCTGCTTTCACCACTTTAGATAGTATCAGAGAGCGTTAGAGGTCGAGGAGGGACTCTCTATCTGCTCCCCTCTCTGTTCCGGAAAAAGTTTTAATGAGATTGAGTGTTTTTTGACACTTTTTCTTCAGATTATACAAAAATGAACAGATATGAACAGTTGAAGTTGAAGAGGCCCTGTAGCAGTTTAAATACATTTTCGAACTCTCAGTTATTGAATAAATTTGTATGCCAAACAAAATTGGAGAGAAAACGCTACATTGAGGAACTCCCTGCTTCTGCTCGAAAGAGTCAGACAGAAAGAATCCAGCCTTTACTTGAAACTGTCGATAAAACATGAAAATTTTAATGAAGATGGGTAGTTTGCCCTCGAATCCCATATTCTAAAGTTTTTTAAGTATGCCAAACTTCCAGGTTGTGTCATAAGCTTTTTCAAGGTCAAAGAAGACAGCGAACATGTGTTGGTTATTGATAAAAGCTTCTCTATTAAATGTTTCCAGGCGGATCAGGTGATCCGTAGTACATCTTTTTGCTCTAAATCCACACAATGCCAAGACAGTCGTTTGGCAACCATTCTTTCGAAAATTTTACAGAGGCAGCTTTTTAAAGCTGAAGGTGTGTAATTTTGTGGATTTTCCGAGTCTTTTCCAGGCTTTGGAATAGGAATTACTGTGGTTTGGCGCAGTCCGGAAAACCGGACGCCCAAATTTCGTTAAACACCTATAACAGAATTTGAATAGATTGAGTTGGGAGGGTTTTTTTTTTTATAATTGTGTCATGTAGGAGAGGTTTAAGGCAGGAATATATTTTACGGTTAGAGAGTTGAGTTGAGTTGGTTTTAACGTCCAACATCAGCACTATATAGGCTATACAATGGAAGGGAGTCAAGACGGACGTCTTACAATTGTATGTGCTGCCACACACGAGAGAGGGCGGGGATACCACGACTCCTGTCTCGGCCGGTCACATTATACTGACACCGACCCAACCAGTAGGGAACGCAACCGCCAGGATTCGGGACCTTTTGCGTCGAAAGCCGATGTTCTACCCCTGGACCCCTGGGCCACCGCCCCCCTCCCCCTCATGATTAGAGAAGGGTTTGTTGTATTCTTTAGAGAAGTCCGGGAAAAAGTCAATCGTTTTCTCCTCAGACTGCTCTTTAAAACTTTTGAATTTAGGGGAGTAGTGATGGTTGGAGGAGTTCCGGGAAAATGCAGCGCCTAATGCGTCTGCAATCTCCCGTTCCCCCTCCACATACGAACCATCCGCCTCCCTAAGGTGCTTTACAGCAGAAGCGACAGTCTTGCCCACGGCGTCGCATCACGGCGTCGCATCAGCGATACTTTAACGCCGGCCCGTGCGGACTGACCGAGGTCAATGGGGGTCAACCTTCGGTCAGCGCAGGTAGCTTGTGTGAGTGTGAGTGAGTGTGTGGTATTGCCGATATATAGGGTTTTATTTTCATCCCTCAATATTTATATATGAAAAAAGCACATTAATTTTTAGAGTAAAATTCTAACACAAAAAACAGTTAATTGTTTACAAAAAGAGCGAAAAAAATCGTTTAAGTAGTTTTTTTTATTATCCGGTCGGAAGTCGGACGATTTTTTTACATTACTGAATCAATGACTCATCAGATAAAATATTCAATATAAAAAAAACGTTACCATGATTTTTTTTTAAATTTGAACATAATGTTTACACTATCTTATATATTTATATTACCAAATTACAAAGTGTTGCTGAAAAAAATGTGAGCTTGGCAGCTCAATCAGTACACTTCTATCTTTATCTCTACTTAGTATTATTTAGGCATTACATACCTGATCACAGGTTTTCGACAAACATTTATCTTGTAAATAATCGGAAAGACATATATACAATGTTACTTTTTAAATGCAATTTCAAAACAATAAAAAAAAGAAATTTTACACACATTATGGTTTTTTAACAACAGCATAATTCATTTACGGAGAGCAGATGCGATCTGGAGTAAGAGTTAATAATTATGTGGTATTCAAAAAACAATATAATTTAACATAGGCTACAGTTTTTTTTTCTATTAATGGGATTTCGGTTTCTAGTTCCTTTAATACAACACGGCAAGACATTTTACCCACATTATGTTTTAAGCAATATTTCAGTTCATTTACGCAGAGCAGGTGCGATCTGGAGCAAGTGAGTGGTCAATATGTGGTAAAATTTTTTAAGATAGTTTGTAAATCCATGAGCTCTGCATTTTTAAATTGTTGAAATCATTTGATGAATGTTCTCTGTAACTTGAAAACCTAACAGACCCAGCCCTATCCTGTATTGCTGTATGTGTGGAATACAATGTTTCTCTAGTATGTGCTGTTTGGGAATGACTTTAAGTGGAAACATTCTTCTGTATACTATCATGTAGTTGTCTATTACTGCGTGTATTTCTGGAATCGAGCTTGGTTGTATTGGTTTTGTGTGAGACACAGCACTGTGCACTTTACTGAATGCTCTGTTCAGATTGTTAAAAGTAAGTTGAATGGTGGCAGCTTTATCTATAACAAATGGGTTGTTTGTGAGGGCGTGTGCTTGTTTCACAATTGTCTCTGTGAGATCTGTGTACACATTATCATGAAGGTATTTGTGACAGTGGTGCCCTACAAACGATCTACTATGGTATGCTTGTGGTGTATTTCTATGTTTGTTTAGAACTGTATCTAGTGCGGTAGCAATTTGGCCGGTTCTTGGTGTGATAGGTCTATGTGAAAGAAAATCAAGAGAGCGTTCGATCTTGCGTATGTTTTGCAAAGGGTGCGCATTTGTGTACACGATTATTGTTCTTTTTTT
>RQTK01000295.1:0-31433 GCA_003991915.1 Elysia chlorotica
GGCTTGGTCTATTGTTTGATTTTGTGTGCCTTTGGCATCTGTGTGGAGCATATCTCAACCAGATGACGATGGTAGTGGTTGCCGATGAATTGGTTAGGTCTGTCTAATACTGACTGTAGAGCTTTCGTAACAGGTCCTCTGGTTTTATTTCTGTGCTCCTTTATATTTAGAAACTTCCTCATTGTTGTTGTTGATTTTGTTACACCCAAGAGATTTTTTTCATTTTTTTATATACTGTTTCTCTTCAATAAGAAGCATAACTTCTTCCCACCGTTGTCCTTATTAATTTTTTGGTTTGACAACATGATTACACAATTCGTTCACCACAGTATTATAAAACAACCATATATTTACTCAAACCGCACAATAGACTCCTGTAAGGTAATTTCGTGAATGTGTGCAAGTATTCTTTGACGAAATAGAAAACAAAAGGTACTTTTTTTTTTTTAATACTGTAGGGAGGTTGTCAGTCTCCGAAATATTGAAGCTACTCATAACTTCAAAGTGATATATTAAAAAAATTTTGTTACCGAATATTGCCAAGGAATCCCCGATTATTTAGAGATGAAACCGAAAAAAATTGGTGGTGTCGTTTATTTGCTGTACATAAGTATCCCATATTAAACTGAAAAATCACGAGGGTCTTTTAAAACCTTTCTAACTGCCTTGATTTTTAACATATGTTGCACAAAAAAGAACTGAATAAAGAAGGAGATCAGATCATAGAGATAAATTTATTCAACGAGCGCCGATTAGAACATGTCCAAATTACAGTTTGAGGTAAGAGTCAATTTTTGCGATTTCAACTGCTCACAGTTATCTGCCCCTGCTTGGTCAGTGAGCATGGCCATTAATCGCCATCTGACAGCCTTATCAGTCGTTATGAGAGTCCCATGAGGATGTATGAGGCAGATCAATGACAAACCTAAAGATTCAGAAATTGGGGTATATTCATCGCCGTGAGCTAGATGAAAATTTCTTTCCTATTTATGAAGATGACATTGTCGACCAGCTCATCAAGAATATCAACAGCTAGATGCTGCTTGCACAGTAGCTCTCAACACACCTGCTTTTAGGTGCATGTATGCAACAGATGATACGATGTCACCAGACCTGAACTGCTGCTTTACTTAGCCAATTTCATTTATTACAGCCTAAAGCAGCCTACAGAGACTACTGGGCTCTAAAGCCCAAGTACAAGAACACACCCTGGTAATGAGGCCATGAAGAGGGAGCAGATTGAAGACATACACATCACAATTGATGCCTTACTATGCAGAAACAGACACAGAGCATAGAGAAGATCCAGCCCTTTCTGAACAGTGACATCGCAAAGTTTCAGTCTGTGTTCTACCCATGGCAAGACTTATCAATTGAAGAAAATGGTAATAGGCTGGAAGAGCCGTTTGAAGTATCATCAATTGAATTTTCCCAAACCAAAAAAATGCCACATAAAAGCGTTTGGACTTTGTGACAGCACCGCCAGTTATACCTACAATTTATTAGGTTAGTTCGGCTCTGAGATGGCATACAATCCAGAGTTAGACCCAGACAGCGAGTTTCAGACACTGCTAGTCCCCATGATAATGAGGCATCATATTTTCGCTGACGGTATTACACTACAAGAAACCTGCCAGATTACCTGCTTCCAAAACACTTTTAAAGGGCATTGTCCAGTGCAACAGGAGAGGGTTCCCGCCCAATACGAATTTAGACATAAAACTTTGACACCAAGAAAAGAAATATTTTATAAATGTATCAGAAGAGGTCATGCTCATCTCATGGAGGGGCAAGAAAGCAAAGACACTTTGTCTTATGACATAAAAAAAAAGCGAAAGTTAAGGACACTCCAGTTTAAGTATACATGTGTCCCCCAAAAACCACAAAAATAATAGAAAACCATTATTTTATATAATTTTATATATATATTATAATTATTCTCAGAAACTACTGATTATTGCGATATATTTAAGCTATATTATATGGGTTCATAATAAGCATATGAGGTTAAAAACAAAAACAAAATGTACCAATTTTTCCTCAGACTACACGAAGGCCATGCATCAAAACATGGTTTTAGGCTGGGGGCTCAATGAGTTAAAACAATTTTGTTTTTCTAAAAACTAGGCCTACTGATTTTGAGATAGGTCAATGCAACACGACACAACAAATTGTCCATATATATTCTAATCACATTTGAATTTATGCAAAATAGACAAGACTGGAAATAATTGAGGAGAAAAAATAGAGAGCATTCTCAACTGATGTATTTTTTAACTGATAGAAACAAATTCTAAAGACTTAATTTCTCAACAAAAACTTTTTAACTGTAGCGTTTTTTATGTGATTCATGGTTGGTTGGGTGTATCCTTTGCATCCTTTGTAACATATCAGGGCCCCCAAGGGTTGGTGTAGGTCTGTCGTCTATCACTGGGCTCAAACACTACAATATACTGATAACGACTACGTACAAGACTGTGGCATTTATTGATGATAACTATGTATTGTAAACCAATAAAATTATTACAAGTCTTAAGCTATAGTAAATAACTATATCAAATCAGCTTGAGGCGACCTTCTCACACTGACATCTTAATTAACATTTTGAAACATTTCTCAGACACTATGACTTTCAAATCTTTAGAACTAGACATCAAACCAAAAAAAAAAAAAAAACACCAACAGAATCATTTGTCGTTCCTTCTAGAGAACTGTGACATTTTCACTTCCAAGAGCTCTGAAAGTGAAACAGCATCTGGTTCTGAATCAACAAAATTGACAACATCATGGTTTTGTGTGTACATAGTAGTATGACACTAGAACAATATTTATTGATAGAATTTTTTACTGGGTACTTATAATGGAATGCAGGGATCTCAACCGTAAACACGATGGGAATTACTTCACTAAATTCTAATTGAATAATTTTCATCTCCATTGCTGATTTATTATAATAACACGAATCATCCAATGTCTAGCAATTTTTAAATCTTTCAGTTTTCCGCAAGAATCTAGGCTAACATAAAGGCACCAGCTGTAATCCAAATGACCAATACCACACACCTCCTGCTCACCAGTAAAAAGCAATTGTGAGCTCACTCAGTCAGTTATCTGAATGCAAAGAAAATTAGAAATCATGTCCTTTTCTTCACAGACACTAGAAATTACAAAAAAATGCAAATTTATCATATTTTGGTTTATAGGGAACATATATATATGTAGATTATAATTTTTATTGCTCAAATTCGTATGAAACTGAATCAAGACATTTTCAAGATGGCGATTCAATGTTGCCTTTCAGGCTGACTTAGCTATTAGAAAGGCGATGCGCTGGCTAAATAAGTTTTTGTCATGAAATAATTGTATGACACTGACAGGCTTCTTCTTAGGAGAACTCAGCCCGTTGAGAGCACAAAACTTTTATGACAAATTTGATTTGCGTAGATTCTATATAGGGTCATGACAAACTGTCCCTCTGAAGCTAACCTTGGAGTTCCAAGGCAAAACCTCAAGTTCAAAATCAGAGATCGAGCGACAGGGTGAAAGGGGATTGCATTAAATGGCGGGTCCAATTTTGAGTGGATCTAGATCTCTAAATCTAAAACTAAAACTTTTTTTTTTTTAAAACTAGGACTAGATCTAGATCTAGATGACTATTCAAGATCAAATCTAGTCTCTGTGGACTCTAGATTAGTTTAGGATCATACTTTAATTCTACGAGAATTTATAACCTAGGCTATATCTGATTCTAGAACTAGATCTAATCTAGAGAACGTAGATCTAGAATCTAGATTAAAGACTAGATCTAGATCTAGTATCTAGATTAGATCTTCAGGCTTTTGTTTTGAGATCTAGATCTAGAGCTAGATCTATCAAGGCTAACATTTAAACGATTTATCAGCTCAGAGCTACATCATTACCTTGGTGACGACTTTCCACTGCCTGCACGGAGACATTAATTGGGGAGAAAGCTTGCAATATAACTAAAACTTGCAGAACATCAATCACTTGGTTGGCGTTAATGTCCAGCCGCGCCATCTTTCCATGCTGTAAGGTCAAGCAAGTCTAATGGAATCAAGGCAGATCGATCTAGACTCTAGAGAACTAAAACTAGATCTAGATCTAAGTCAGATAGTATAATAGATCTATGATTGATAAATGGGCTCTGATAAAATAATTCCAAATTTGCATTAAAAACCGAAGATAGCCTTCAGAAGGGATTTTTTTTTTATTTCACCACACTGTAAAGCCTCAAAACAGGAACCTGTAGGCAGAATGTAAGGTAAATTGATTCTATTGGATCTTCGAGTTTTCTCCTTCTCTACGATTATAATGGCTACGAGACTAAATTCGGTACAAACAAATAGCTTTACATGTTAAAGACATGGCTCCTCGTTTGATTGGCAGTTCTCTTAGCAACTAGGCCGTGCTATAATTTGCTTGGTGTCACTTCCGTTTCTTCGGAGTTCAATCAATATCCATCTTTAACACAGTACACAGTGTGTACCACTACATGTGTTACTGTGTTAGACGAAATCATAATACATAGGCTAATACAGATCTAAATTTACCCTCTACGATTTGTTTTGAGCAAACAAGAAGCAGAATTTATATATAGTTTTAGATCAGTAACTAGACAATCTTTTCTAGATTTCCAAGTCTAGAATTAGAATACAATTAGAAATCTAGCTAGGCCTATAGATCTAGATCTATATCTAGACTTTGGTTAATATATTAATTTAGAGATTAATCTTATCTACATAGGGTTAATATACTGAGTAGAAATTAGATATAGTAATTTAGAGATTAATCTTATCTACATCAACGCGTTTTATTAAGGCTTCTACATCAACACGTTTTTTAAGGCTAAAAAAAGAGGTTTACGGACAACGTAAAAAACTGTTGATTTGGAAAGACAGCCATGGGTAGGTAACATCAACTGGATCTATATAGGCCTAGATCTAGATCTAAATCAACAACATTCATTGACAAAATGACGGGGAGTTACCTCCCTGTGTAGTGTGTACCTCGTTGTATCTCCTGAAAATAACAAAAAACTTTTAACTCCTGCGGTGCTGTGAAGCCCTCTCAAACGGCCAGATGGCTGAGACTATCCGCACTATTTCTAGGCTAGTGGTTTTGTCCAAATTGTGCCAGACGCACTGGGATACATGTGTTTGTGTTTCTGTCTAAATAATGAGCGGCGTAACGTTGTGTATCGTAATTAATTTACATAAATGGTAAATGCTATTTCTTTAGACCCTGGAAACGAAACGTTAAATTAGAAGAGACCTTATCTTTATTCGTCAGTCAGATAAAAAAATTTCATTTGAACTGAAACACTTATAGATCTAGTATGTACAACAAAATTTAGCCAAGACTCCGACATATAGTGCTTACAGCAAAATTTGGACTTAAACCTCTACAGTGAAGGGGCAGAAACACTATATGAAGTGTGTATACAGTCTAACCTGCTGAAACGACCACTTGTCTAAGACGACCAAAGCGACCAGCTGTCCACCACCCCCTTGATTTTTTACTATTTAAATACACCCCATAAAACGACCACCTCTCCAACGCGACCACGACCATCTATTTTCTCTACCAATATGGCCGTTAACCTGTTAAAGCGACCACCCCATAACATCATTTACCAGTCTTGACCATGAAAGGTGCGGCAAAGAAAAGATGACTTAACGTTCGGTATGTTTGTTTGACATACTTCACTGACCACCACGAGCCAGTGCGTCAATGTTGGGAAGATTGCGTGTCTAGACAGGTGTCAGTCAAGAAGGCCTTGGTGAACGGCGGATTGTAACTTCAAAAGACCATGAATGGTCGTTGCTTCCTTTTATGGTCATCAAACTTCCACTCAGTTTTACATAAAACTCGGATTAATTCGTATCTCTCACACAGTAACATCAGTGGTCTTACAAGACGGGACCAGAACACACTTGTATAGTTTTTTGGTAGACTAGGTCTTCCAATCTAGGTTGCAATGGGTGTTGCAGTACTGTTCACCACTTAACTAATTCTTGTAGCGTTGCACTGATATCACTGATTTTTTAAAATTATTATTTCTAGTTATAAGTTTATAGAACTATATATTTTTATTGCTCTGAAAACTTGTTTCACTATATTGTTTCTTTTGGCTATTTGATAATCTTTCATAACTTGTGTATGAGGAAAATAAACAAGAAGCCAGTTATTACTTTATTTCCTGCAGGTGATCACAATCAAACTGCTGTGGTTGTGATACATGTGGTAAAAGTGTGTCATGAGTAGGTTGTGAGTTTCCATAGGCTTGAAGACTCAAATAAGAGTTCATATGACAGTAGAAAAATACCAAAATTGAATGGACATGACCTAGATAAACTTACTTTATTAAAACACTTGTAAGTAAGCTTTTTAAACATCTTCAACAAACCAAGATCAAAAGAACAAAATTGCCCCACAAGCAGGCTTATTATAAAGACCTTTCCGTTTAGACTTGCTTGACTTTATACAGCATGGAAAGGACACATTTACACGAACCAAATAAAGTATTTAAAATATAAGGAGAATCTTTGCATTATTGATAGCTTTTTCTCACCAACCTTTGCCATTGTTTTTCTCTTTTGCTCTTCTACACATTTGATATTCACAATTTTTTATCTCCAGAGTCACTGAGGCCCTTTTACCTTGAGCTATGATTTTTACGGCTTTGTATTCAAAGATTGCACAACGTTAATAAGTTCCACCTTTAATTACTACAAAGATTTTTGTGGTGTTTGTTTTCCACAGAATTGTTCTACAAATGGTGGACAAAATTATATTTTGTTTGGTTGAGACCAATGGTCAAACTTCTTTTCAAATGGGTCACTGGTCAATGTGAATTGCTGAGGATAACATATTCAAACTCTTGTCAGGCAGACAGAGTTAAAAGAATAGGTAAATTCATACATAGTGTTTGAAAATTGGTTGAGGTCAGTTTCATGAAAAAAATGAGTTTCCCTTTTTTTTTTACTTTAACCTTTAAATTGTTTTTAAATCATAACAAAAATAGTTTGTTCCTCATAATTATACTAAATAAAAGTCGTTTGAGGATTAGAAAAATTACACAATTTTTTATGGTGTTCGTTGTGATAATTTGATATAACATGCGCATTTATTTTTCTTTTCACCATGTTTACCTCAGAGAGTTCCTTACGGCTTTCAAAAAATATTGAGCTGCAAAAATGTGCTGACTGTTTAGAGATTGATGATGTTAATGTGTCAGTGGATCGGATCCAGGTTTTGAAGAACATTACTCCAATAACCCACCCACAGTAAGAAAGTTTTGTTTTAAGTAATTTTTTCTCTAGTTACCATACGTGAAAAAGTTTTATGAAATATAGTATTAATTTGTGTTCATGAAATAGTGCTAATTTTGTACTCGATTAAAACTGCCAAGTAGTTTCTAATCCAGTCTTCCTGACCCTGTTTGGATATCTTAGTACTAAAAAACATAAGACAAAAGTTCAGTTATGCTTGGACTTTTCAAGCAGACACAGGATCAAACTGATAAATGGATAGTCAACGACCATGAATCAGGCACAAATTGCTGATATAACCTTTGAGCTAGGGCCCTCTAAACATAGAAAAACAACTCGATAATAGACTTTTATTCATTTTCAAGTTAAAAGAAATATTTCTGGTTTTAGAAATAATAGAGTTATAACTTATATAACATATATTAACCCTAGACATGTTTACGGCCAATTAAATCAGAGTAAAGTTGTAATGTTATGGCCAACAGGCAGTAAAAGGGGGTTTATTTTATGGCTGACTAAAGCTTCTGTACACTGCCAAATAAATCTAAACTATCCTTATAGTTCCACTTCAACTCATACTTTGTTTACACGTTGACACTCAATTTTCTCTTGGAAGCCGCAATCTAACAATATATAACCAAGGAGCAGGTCCATCAGGAAGGAAATTACTTACTCAAGAACAAGTTTTAGATGTCTTAGATGGTGAGAGTGAAGATTATTTTGATATTTTTAGTGGTGATAGTGGTACATTGGTAGATCTAGATCTTGTAGTGACAGTGAAGGCAAGGAGCCAGTAGTTAGATCCCGATCTAGACCAAGCGATTCAGTGCCAAGAGCAGTTAAGTTATAAGCAGATAGAAACGGAGATGTAGATCTAGTTGATGAAGAGACCTGAATAACCATGCCAGCTAAGTACCCAATCTACTTCTGCATGCTTTTTACATGTCATTCTATTGTGTTGACAATGGTCAGAGAGAAAACTCAGGATAGTTCTTGAAGTTTATGTTCACTTTTTCTGCTGCATGAATCTGCTACAGCTGGTTTATTCTTGGTGTGAGGCTATAAGATCTAGACATTTTCTGAAATCTGAATAAATTATTTACAACTTTTATTCTTACTTTTTTTTTAGCTAAACATGTTGGTTTCCAAGTTTTTTGGTGACAAAGTGGATGTTTTTAAGGCTAGAAACCTGACCTTGACAATTCAAGGCCAAGGTCAAGGTCTCAAAACACTTGCATGGTACAGAAACCGCTTCGAAATTTTCTACACCCTTTGAGCTTTCAAAAAATGTATAGGTTTTATGGTTTATAATTAATTTTTTCTGCCTCCCATTCCATTGTATGACCCCTATATAAATTACCAAATAAAGCCCAACTTTAGTGTGTGGTACACTAAATACTAGCGGCACTTGTACGTGTTAAACTGCACATAATGCTTTTTAGCACACTATAAATAACTCGAAAAGACCAATCTGACTCTTGTGCAATTCACCATAATCGCCTCATAAAATAATGTGGATCAACATTGGGTCGACTGTTTGTGGAATCAGGTTACATCTATTTCTAACCAATCTTTTTTTTTTCCTTTAGATGACAAATCTGTCTTATTATGTTTCATAATTTTTTTATTTTTTTTTTGGTTTTCTAAATTCAAGCTGTTTTTTTCTCCACTAAGATTCCAGATCTCTTTAAAGGATAGCTTACAAAGGATATCAGCATACAATCGCTTAATTGTACAGGCAGAGAATTTGAGGAAGACTAGGTTTTCCTCTGACAATGATGACCATGAAGAAAAGTTGAATACGGTAACAATTATGACTAAGAGGCTGTAGCATAAAGAAAACATGTTGTTGTATTTTTTGTTTGTTATTTTTTTAATTTATGTAGCCTATATGTTAATCTTATTTATATTCAAATCTCATGATAGCCTTGAAATGAACTATTAAAAAGGCATACGGTCAAAACTTATACCTGAAAAGAGAAATATATTTGAAAGAATATAAATGCTGAAAAACTTCTGGTCTCTGGCTATCCTTCCTGCCTCAGTGGGCCTATTTTGTACTCAGTCATTGATGTCACCAGTCTTCTTGACGGTATGTCCTCTTCGATCCTAATTTGTTTTTATAAACTTTTGAGTCTTTAGGTTATTCAAGTGCCCAAAATATTTTAGTTTATTTTTCTTCAATGGCATTTAAAAGCCAGTTTGGTTTAATATTTAGTTCTTTTCATTAGCCATTTCGCTTGTGTGCTATCCATGGTATTATGATTATCTTTCTATAGTTCTTTGATTCAAAAGAACACAGTATTTTGTTCATCTTCTTTTTTACCGTGCAACTTTCACATAACATATTAATTTCATCCTGAACTTAGCTTTTTGTACTTCATGATGGGTATGCAATGGGCTTTGGCCTCTATTTGCACATTGCTTATCAAGCTTCTCCATCTCAAATGTTCATTTATTCAGAGATCTTGTTGGTTTGTAAAAATTAATATTTGATGAGGGATAAGAAGGGTATGAATCATAATAAAGGCTTTGATTTGAAGATCTTAAAGTCAATACAGAACTTGATGGGCTGACAACGCAGTTCCTTCAAAAAATGTTGTAATGTTCTGTGTATTGATGTTATTTTACCCAATTTTGAGGCATTTATTTGACTTTATTGTAGAAGGTGTACCCTTTCATGAATTTAGAAATAATAGGTGATTTGAAATCATTTTGTCTTTTTATTATTAAAGACATTAGGTTATTTGTGGCCTCTTCTTATCAGTCTTATTTTTTGTAATTTAAAAAAAAACACTCTTTATTAATCCCCAAGAGACTCCCAATTTTTTGACTTATGGTGATACTGGAACTTCAACATTGTCTTATAAAATTGCTTTATAATTTACAGACATTAGTTTGGTGGGCAGGCCTATAAGTATTAATTCAGGTCTATTGTTGTTCATGCTTAGTCTACTCAATAAGCCAATGTCATCCACTCATCGAAAGCAAAAGTCATTTATCAACGTTTCAACATTTCTTGATAATACAGATTTTTAAGGCTAAGAACCAGCAGCATAAAGGTGATAATTAAAATCATGCAGTTGAATAATATTAACCACTGATTGCCAGTCCATTGAAAATAACAAGGTGCCCAAAACTCATCCAGACAAATGAAAATTTTCAATAAATTCCTTTTAAAGTAGATCATGGTCAATAGTGTCAAATATTGCCGCAGGCTGTAACAGAGCAAGGAACTGATACATTGCCGAAAAATATTTTTGGACGAATCCATTGAAATCTCCCTTACATGGTTTTAACTCATAATAGTTATCTCTTAAGATTTGACTAGATCTTTCTCAGTAATGCCGGCAGATTGCCCAGGATTGGAAACAAAATCATTTTTATTGGAAATGAGATGGCAGTTCATTTGATGAATCATTAGGTACTAGTTTATGATCTGTGATGTAATTTAGATTTATGATAAAAGGGAATATTTGTAAAATAATATCTTTCTCCCTGTTTCATTAATTCACAATAGCTGTGGCGATTGTATAATGCGGATTGTTTAGCTTTGCCCTGTCGTGTGGGTCACCATTGGACTGAGATTGGCTTTCAAGGAGATGATCCAGCAACTGACTTCAGAGGCATGGGTTTATTAGGCCTGGATCAGCTCATGTAGGTTCAGTTTTGTTTTCACCTTTTTGCTGGGAGAGGGATAATTGTATAGTGATTAGTTGTTCTTTATTATTTAGTAGGCAGTTGTTGATGCATAGAAATTTCATTTAGGAGTGTGTGGAGAGGTTATTTGACCATTAGATGTGAACAAAGGTACTTCATTACATATCCATCATACCTCTCAGCTTGATTCAATTAAAAATATTGAGCAACATTGATATCTCAGCTGGTCAATTAAAAGGCTGGGATTTAACTTCAGTTAACTTCAGAGATTTTAAATACTTTCTTCATGGCTACATTATATACGTGTAAAAGTCATTCATGTATGATTTTAAAAGTCTCTTTCAGGTGCTTTTTTTTTCAAGGACATTGGGACATTAAATACATATGTCAAATATTTCTAATTGCTCAAGTCTTTTTTTTTTTAATCTATTTTTGTTTAACCAAAAAAAGGCATTGTAATCATACAACAGATTTTTAGTTTTAAATAATTGGCTTACCAAATGGTTGATTAGCCCCATGATATATTTTGGTTGAAAATTTAAAGCATGGTTTTATTTTTGAGGGAATGTCTTGATTTTAATTTATTTTAAAAAAGCTAAATTTTGACAATGCATAGTCTATTAAGGAAAAGCAATGATAAGCCATGCATTTAAGTTGTCTTTTGTACCTGTGTCTCATGGAAGAAAAACTTTGTTTAGATTTTTTGCAGATATTTACCCTCAGCAAGCTATGCATGTTTTATCACAGTCTCGCCATCCTCAGTTTGGGTAGGTTATAATTCATTTTTTTCCTCATCTTAAGTATTTGGAAATTGGAGTATACCTACCATAGCCTTAATATATGATAGAACAGATTGATACATTCAAACCATGATTGTACCATAAATTTCAGAATAAATGAGTCAACACGTCGGGCATATTTTTCAGTGAAGGAAATTGCACCTATAGGTCTGATTGAAAAAAAATCAAAATGATTAGCTTTTCCTCTATAAATGCACTGCCTTTCTTTCTGACTCCCTATTAAGAAACGTTGAGTGCTAACATCATGCTCATAGACTTGAGAATTTGCAGGATACCATATGAATAGTTATTAAACATGGTCACATACAATGTCCTTCATAATATGGACGTATACAACACAGTTAAAAATGTTACAGAAATTTATTTTAAATGATGAAATTTTAGCAAATATAGGTTAAAAACAAATTTTGTTGAAGTGGATATATATATATAGAGAGAGAGAGAGACAACACTGTTTATTGTTTTCTAATTGTGGCTGATTCAACTGATACTAAATTGCTTAAATGAACCGATTTCCATTGTATCTTCCTCAGGTTTTCATTTGCAATTGTGGGAATCAACATGACAGAGATGTGTGTGACCTTGCTCAAAAAGCGAATGTTTGGATCCTACATTTACAGTTTTGAAAAAGAAGGCTCTGATCTGACAGATTTTCATAAAATTTACTGTGAGTGGTTGCTGATTGTCTATTTTGTTTTGACTCTAAAAATAAGAGCCCATGCATTGGAATAATAGTCAATAATAATAATATATTGGATTTATATAGCGCACTTCCATGAACTATCATGTTCAATGCGCTTAACAATTTCCATGATCACAATTACAAAAGAAAAATAAAGATAAAATGTTGACTCAATACGATATTACACTAAAAAGGCAAAAGGAATTGTTAGACAGTATGATGTATTAACAACAAATCCAGATTGACGGTTTTCATTTCTGGATCCCCAGACAGACAATTAAAGAATCTAATACATTTAATATGAAATTATCTGTTCTTTCATGTTTTTTGTTTTTTTTATATAGTTGTCAAGGGGGTGGTAAAAAGACATTAGGTGTAGTCAATATTGGTGATATCAACTCAAATGTCTGCAGAAAGAAGAAAAATGAATACCCAGAGGAGTTTGCACAGTGAATCAAATCTAGTTAGAATTAGATAGATTACATCAAGCTTGAGTACAAATTGAGATATTGTCAAAATTTTCCCACAGGGATTTGTTTGCAGTTCACACAAAAATGTTCTTAGAGAACTTGCCTTTAAAGTGCTAAAATTAAACCATATTCAAAGGTTCATTAAAAACTTTTCATACCAGTTATGCAGTTTATGCATTTCCCTTCTGCTTCTTAGTAATCTTACAATTTCAGATCAGGACGATGGCGAGAATTATTTGTTGTTTTGGACTTTTTTTTTAGCACAACAGAGCGCATTTCTGAGATTTTTTGACAAAATCATTTAGATTTTCTCTTCCTGGAGTGTGGCAGGTCTGCTTTAAAAACAATTTTTCACAATTGTTCATGCCACCACTACCTTGCTTAATTTAGAGATTGAATCTATCACAGAAAACTTGGCCTGAATCTATTTATTGCTGCTTAAATCTCTGATAAGCTCAAACTGCTTGGCCTCAATCGAATCTTCCTTCAATTTTATATTCTACAAGACAAAGATACCTGTTGCATGTTTTTCTTCTTAAAAATTACATTAAAAAAATGGTAAAATACACAGTCGAACCATTTTCAAACTGTTTTATATACTTCTTTCAATATTAAAAAAAAAAGGATTGCTTTTTATACCTTGGGTAGGCCTTCTTTGATGTGCCATAAAAATCACTAGAAATGTTGTCATAGAATATCTTCTAGTTATAATAAATTCTATTATTATTATTATTATTATTATTATTATTATTATTATTATTATTATTGTTGTTATTATTATTATTCTATTATTTGTTTTGTGTGTGTGTGCCAACATTGTTTTGCAAACCGAATTGAGTTCTATGTGAAATATAGATATTAACTTTCTATGTGTCTCACATGGGTTGCCATGCTTTTATTTTTCTCTCATTCTTACACCAGGTCATATATTCCATGGTTTTGCACAGCATTGGTTTGCAGAGCGTCCAGAGAGCATCATGGAGTTTGGAAGAGTGAGAGCAGACTATTTGCAGAAAGTCGAGATCATGTTGGGTTCAGACGAAACTGTGCTGCTTTCAGAGTTTCAACAGTAATATAGACCTGCATGTGTGCGACAATTGTCAGATTTCCGACAATCATGGCTGGGCGACTTATTTTTACAGCCAAAATTCAAGTGACGTCATATTATCGGCGTGTTGGCAATCCGCCACTCTATCAGCTGCTACCAGTCAAGCGTTGACAGTAGATCCTCGGATTGTCGACAGTATTATGGGGGCTCATTGGGAATATCCACTTATTGTTCGAAAATAAACATTTAAGTCCATTCCGCTTGTTCACTTTGAACACAGTTTTGTAAACCATTTTCTTCAATTTATTGATTATCGTTTATCTCTTTCTTGATGATTGGCTTTCCTTAGCTGCCAACCAGTATGTCTAAATCGTATTTCGTAATTTTTTTTTACGTCCGTCTGTATCGTGGTTGAAAAAACAAGTATTTGATGGTATCCAGATAACAATTTGGTGTCCGTCAATCGCTCATTGCTTGCTGCCATTTTCAATAACGCCCAGTTAGCCCAGCCGTTTATTGGATGCGGTTTTTATGTCGTATAAGTACCTATGTCCCTCGGAGCACAGGGATCGGCCAAGCCTCAACTTTTATTTTGATCGTTCACTTGCTGCTCATTTTGGTAAAAATGTGGTAGTGTTATACTATAGCGGCAATCCAGGATTCCTCTGACTTTGTTTACCGGTGCTAGGGAGAGAGTTTAAAATAATTAACTTCTTTCCAAAAATCCAGTTACTCCCTTTCTCTCTATCCCTTTATTACTCAAATTTAAATTCAAATTTTTTTATTTTTTTCTCTCTGTTTCTCTCTCCATAAATTTGATTCCTCCTTCTGCTCTCCGTCTCTCCTGCTTTTTATCCTTTTGCTTTCTCCTACCCCTCCTCCCTATCCTTTTCCTTTCTCCTGCTGCTCCTTTCTCTGCTCTTCCTCCCTCCTACTCCTCCTCCTCCTCTCCCCCCCCTTTACTCATCCTCCTATTCATCTTTTGCTTCCTCTGCTTCTCCTCCTCCTACATCTGCTCCTGCTGCTGTTCCTCCTCTTACTCTTCTCTTCTTCTTGCGCCTCCACCTACTCCTCCTATTCCGTTTGCGTAACCTCCTCGTCAGCCCCCCCCCCCCTCAGCCCCCCCCCCCTCCGTTTACACCCGTGCCCCTTCCTTCTCCTCCTCTTCTGTCTGCGCCTCCTCCCTCCTCCTGCTCATTTTAAGTATAGCTACTCCTGTTTTTCCTCTTATTCCTCATCATCCTTTGCCTACCCCCCTAGTTCATCCTGATCCAGCCCATTTTCCTCCCTATCCATCTCCTTCTACTACTACACTTACTATTGTTCCTCTCCCTGCTCCTGGTTCACATATTCCTCCTACTGTTCCTCCTGCTGCTTCTTTCCTCCTCCTCTGAGTACTTTCTAATTTTCTGAATCTTTGCACTATTTTATGTTTTGAGAAAGAGATGTTATTCATGTGTGGACTTTATGTAAATCTGTATCAAAATCCTTTCAAATTATTTTGAAGCGCAATCTGGGTGAAACAGCTTGGAAGTGTATGACTTTCAATGAATGTTAATTTTAAGTGGATGGAGGGGGAGTTGATTTCTACATTTACATTATATGGTGCTTAGAATAAAAATCGTAATAATTGTTGAATTAAGGTGGCTTAGTTATGTGCTTTTCATGCCTTGAGCTATGCTCTCTCTTAGTTTAATGACTGAGATTCTCAAGGAAGATCCTAAATGCTGAGGAGATCTCAATGTAAGATTCTAGAGATATGGTCAGTTGCATAATACTGACTCTGACACAACAAGTAGGAAAAGAAAAAGACAGTCTGATTGGAGATCTAACCTACTACCTTCCAATTGTGAGTTCTAGTCTTGAACCACTTGAGCCCCAATCCTCAGAGAGTTTTTGGCTTGATTCAGGTTAGAATAACTATTAAGAAAAAAAGATGGCTACGGTAGATGCATAATGTTCTGTTGCTTTAAATCTGTTACTATTTTTTTAGCCTTAAAGTTTTTTAAAAGCCAACATGTATTATCAGAGGTTATTATCATCTTCTCTTTTCCTTGTTCATTGGTGGGAAATTTCCACTTATCAAAACTGCTGATGAGCAGCATTCTTGAACATATTTCTTTCTTTAAACATGCTGAATCTTCTTCATACAATATTAGTTTTATAACAGCCTTTTGTGCAAATGAGATCCTTTTCCTAATTTTCAAATTCCATAACATCAATACTAACGCTTTTCTGTCCTGAAATTTTTAATCTCGGTTATATAGTCGTAGATAAAAGTCATAGATTGATAATCTCTGGCTGGAAGATACCTACTGGCAGTTTGTTGAGTGAAGTGCAATTTTTTTTCTCTCTCAGAAATGATAATTATTGTAATTTAAAATGTGTGACTGATTGTCTGACAAAGCTATTTTATTTAAGCTCTGCCACTGCCTCATTTTTGTTCTACTCTCAACTAGTCAAATGGTGTTAAAGTACATCTGAAGTAAATATGCTTACACATAATCTTGTCTTTTGTTTTTATTGCAAGTGGCAATTTAATTTATCTGATTGTGATGAAAACAGTTTAATTTTATAACATATGCTTTACAATTTCAATGTTTTTGTAGAAAAAATTGTATTGTTTCGTTAAACAAGGTTTTTTGTTGACCAATGTTATAAGAAATTTAGCTGCCAAGCAGTATGTATAAACGAATTAAGTACATATTTGACCTCTTCAATTATGTCCGTTTGTATTGCAGTTGAAAAATATGTATTTGACGGCATCAGGCTAAAAATTGGGTGTCCCGTCGATCGGTCATTGCTTGCTGCCATTTCCGTAACGCTCGGTTAACCCAGATGTTTACTGCGCCCACTCACTTAGGGATGTTGATTCTGTACTCGTGTGCAAAAATATAGTTAAATAGGATAACTAGAAATGAGTGACCCAGTCTCAGATCTACATTCCAGGTTTAACGTCTTCTTGGTTCCCCTGGAGGGTCCTATGCGGCAAAAACCCCGCCTCAGATTTTAGAGTGCAGCCCTTTTATGCTCTTAATAATCTGAGTTAGGTGTGCAGAAGCCACCAATCTGCATCCAAGGGTGCCTTTCTATTTTTTTTTCATTTTTTGATGACGTGGGAACTGAAAGACTTCAGTCATTAAATTTCTGTATTTCCGATATACCTAAGGTCTTACTTTAGCTTTATACATGTATTTTATTAAGAAATTTCTTCTCATTTTTTTATGACTACTGCTTAGTTATTTTTTATTTTCTATAAGCATTTTTTTTTTCATTAGGATTGTTGTAATCATAATTTCCGACAAAGAAGGACGCAAACATTCGTTGCACCCCTTAGGCCTACATGTACCATTCACAGCACTCACAGTCTTGGAGAAAGAAAAAGTAGAGATAGGGTGTATTTTTACAATTAAAAAAAAAAATTCACCCTGGAAGTTTCTTAGTTTCAGTATGATCATTTGAAGAAATATTGATGATTTTAACTAACTCCTCTCTTATACATCCATACAAGGCATTTGAAAAACAACCAAGTTTCAATCGATTGAACTTGAAGGCAAAAAATTAATATCCTCAGGTATTCAACCAATGATTCAATCCAACAAACATCTAAAATCAGATCTAGATCTAGGCCTAGTACTTCAAAGTTTTCCTATGGCTATCACACAGTGCCCACGAATGTTGTGGGTTCCCATCTAATAATAATAATATAATTTGTTTGCCTTTCAATGAAGCACTACCTAAAACATAATTATTCCCTATAATTGACGCACTATTTCAATTTGAGTAATTGCAGAAATCAGCATTGCAAAACTGATAACAAGGTTAGAGTGTGAAGATTATTTTAAAGATATTTTAGTTAGAATTTGTTCATCTCAATCTCAAAATGTTAACACCAAAGTAAACACAAAACAATGCTTGTCAAGTTACTGTTTTAACAAAACTTTTGTTTTCTTCGAGGGGGGAATGGATGTGTTTGGTTCCACATCATCATTATCCGTTTTTCAATTGCACATTTTTTACACCTTTAAATTTATTTATTCCAATCAAAATCAGTCGTTTTCATAATTTTGTTTATATCAAATAAATATATATTAATTTTGTAATTAAAAAAAAAAAGTATGGTCATACTGTAATAGAATGGAAACTTCATATAATAATAAGTTCAGAAAGAGCTGGCGAATAATGTACTTTATTATCAGTAATATTCAAGTCACACACATTTTAGAATTAAAGCTTTTTTGTTCATTTTAATTATGTTGGCTAAAAATTCATCACTAAATTTGCAATAATAATGAAAAATCCATACATTTTTAGATAATAATAAATTAATAACCAGCATATTGCTTTAACGTTAAGGATCTCCCTCACATATTAAAATGAATGTATATATATTTTCAAACAATATACATATACAGCATTAATTACAATAATTATGTGTTGGTCACTCCACAGTGTAGTCAACTGCAATGCATGATGTACACATTATATATGTTTCAATGGTAACTTGATCTCAGCTTGTGTCCTTATACATGATTCTTCAGGACATGGAAATTGCCAAAGATGACTTGTTGTTTTTATGAATAAACAGCTGAAAGGTTGTTCGATCGTGGCTTGAGAGATACTGATGCTTGAGCTATAAACTAAGAGATTAATCAATGGGAGGAAGTGTATCATGCAAGCCACCAAGCATAAGTTTTTTAAGGCATGTTCCCTCAGATTTTTTTACAAATCTGACGCATTCAATTTCATTATACAGAACACCAAATATAAATCTTTATCTCATTTCATAAATATCTGCTCGTAAGGCATGGAAGAACAAATTCTGTGAAGTCACATTTTAAATTTACATTGTTTCAATTCCCGCATGTAATAATCATTAATTATTATATATTTTAATAATTGTAACGTTTTCGACCCATAGCCGGCAGTGGCGGCTTTCATCCATAGTCTGCTTGATTTAAATCATTTATCTAGATGGCAGTTCCTTATACTGGTACATGCTAAAGAAGTAAAACTGCATTATGGCACAAAGATTATTATGCCTTTAAAATCCAGTATAATTTATGATTGCCGATCTAAATAAAATGCAGTTTTTTTAATCTTTACCACAACTTAAAAAACATGCATAAGAAAAGTTACATCACCTAACTATCTCTCTCTATCTCTTTCTTTCTCTCTCTCTCTCTCTCTCTCTCTCTCTCTCTCTCTCTCTCTCTCTCTCTCTCTCTCTCTCCCTCTCTCTCTTTCTCTCTCTCTTTCTGTCACTCTCTCTCTCTTTCTTTCACTGTCTTTGAATTATTTCTCTCCCATATTCATTTTTCTCTCTTTATCTCTCCCTAAGTCCACCTCTTTTTCCTCCGTGCCTTTCCTTCCAGGTTTTCAGATTTAAAAAAAATAATAAAATCAATCACTTTATATCATACAAATTAAATCAGTTTGGACCTTCTTCACTCGTTACTAAAGTATAATTGGTGGCCATTATTATGTTAATTCCATCTAACACATGCAGTCTTTATGATTGAGTTGACTTGCACTATGTGATATGAATATCACATACATATTGTAATAATATTTGTTAGTTGTTTTAATATAGGAGAAGGTCATGAATTATTTCCCAGACATTAGACATTAGCCCTTTAGGTCTTTTAAAACATAAATATTGAAGACTATTATATTATAGACGCACAAAATTAGAAGTCGTAATGATGTCAGAATATAATGGAAATACCTCATCTGTTTTACAAAGTACGTCGTCCTGGAACTTCACTGGCTAAACCATTGTTTTCACTTAAGAGGATTGGAAATGAATAGCCTTTGAAAATTAATGTTAATTATGTTCCAACAATCTTTAGAAAACCTAAACTGTACAAATAATACCATGCAAAAATTCAAGTGTACCTAAATCATCGACTGCATGCGAAATAATTAATATTTAAATCTATGAGCTCATTAGTACAGTATTGTTACATAAATAAATGCAGTTTACATGCTTTATGTAGCATTTAACACTAGTCCCAATTGTCAATGCAGTAAAAGTCACACAACAATAACTTTATACAGCAACTTGATAAATATCAGAATACATGAACAATAATCACAAAAAGTTGTAAGTAACAATGTACAGTAACTAGGACCAACATGGAACAACATCAACAAGTAACGTGGCAGATAAACAATTGAACACCAGGCATGGTCCATAATTTTTGTTTGGGTGTGAATAATTAGAAATGGATAATTCAAATACTTTTATAAGATAAGATAAAATAAGATAATCTTTATTTGTCCCTTTGCGGGAAAATCGATTTGGACATGTTAAAAGTATTTTACACATAATAATGATAATAAAAATAAACATGGTTACACAAAAAAAAAATGAAAACAATACTATTTTTGGGAAAACTAAAATCGATGCACATTTTTGGAGAAACATTTTACATTAGGTAATAATTATGAGTGCGGGTTCTTTTTTGTACAGCTATCAAAATCATAGATTGGATGAAATGTGATTTTATTCGTCTGTACGGTTTTTCTATTTTAAATACTGGGAATTCATTATAATTGGGGTTTTTAATTGAAAAGTTTACAATTTTCTAGCAATATGGTCTTAATGGTACATGCTATGTTTTACTGCTTAAAGCTTATTTTATAAGTTGGAAAGTCTGAGGAAGTATCATACAGCGTGTAGATCTAGTCTTTCAAAATAGGTATATAATTTTTTCGCCTGTATCACTATCACCAAGATGAACAATCGACAATTCATGCTTGGTCGATACTATACAAGAGCCACATTTAATCTTTAAAAAAAAATTAATTTCCTTAGATAGTAGGCCTACCACTTGGTATATATTTTTTAAATTTTATCAGTAGGCCTAAGTTTCGAAGAAGGGGTGCAAAATATTTGAAGTAGCGCTCTTCAGAGAAAATTCAGAGTGGCACGAGGATGAGATATATATTATTGTATCCTATAACTCATTTCACCTAAAGCATAATATACGCGGCAATACACAATCATTAATGGAGGACATGGTAAAACGTATGTTCTATAGTTATGACAGAGTTGTACACTATAGTTGCATGCATGCCTACTTGAGATAAATAAGCATAAAGGGTTTATGCTACTTTTGAACTCCTTATGTTATTATTTTAAATTCATTATATTATTATTTTAATACGTTTATTTTGATTGTGAGGATCAAGCTAATGCGATGATGTCAGCAAGGGAGATCTCAGACAAACTCCGCACGTGCTTTTCAGTAGATCTAGAAGTGGAACTGAACAGCCTTTGTGTTTGTTCAACTTGCTGTTATTTTTAGGGGGAGGGGGGTGTATATCATATTCAATTATCATTCGCAAACAATGGTACCCTTGCGGACCTGCGCAGAGCGGCTGCTGTTGCAAGGATGGCAGACTCAAACAGTAACATCTGAGTCACTGGGTGAACAGGAATAACAACTTTTAGGTTTACGTAAAGTGTGTTATTATGCCATACACAGAACTTACACGTGCCAAATAGCTCTGTACACAATCTCAGGGTTGATCTTGAATTTTTCGATGGGCCATTTTGCTAGCAGAAGCTATTGTCAACCAACGATCATCCAACACACACGCCCTTCATGGCACCATGTTTAAAACTCGGCGAACTTGGCAGGGAATACTTTCACCGATGAAAAAAAAAATGTTTATACTCCGTAGAGTTAATCTTATGCATTGGCACTTTATGGCAGAGCAAACATTTTAAAATATATCGATATATCTGATATATCTGTACATTATTTCACTTCATAGCAAAAAGTAAGAAATCTTTTGCTGATTTAAATTTTATGAATGAGCTCATGTAGCAGCAATATAATGTACCTTCAGGATTATTAAACATTCCTTCTTAAGTAAAGTATAATTATACTGTCACAGCGCGAGTTTTTTTTACATTTTAGTGATAATACTCTCAGTATAAAAATATACAGATGACTGAACTTTGATATGGCAATTAAATACCCTTAAAGTTATTCTCTATACAATTTAATGGCACCAAAGATACAAAGAACATACAGTAGACTAACTAGAAGCATATATATATATCACCTAAAAAATAATCAGAAAAGTTCGTACTAGCGCTCCAAGGCAGTTCTCGCGTCAATACATCAAATATTTTGTCATTTAAATGAAAGTCGTTTTGCAACACTTAATCACGCACGCCTTTGGTAGATTCAGATCCAGATCATTAAAGCGATAAGTTATATGTGTGAAGTCTCTGCAGAATAAATATATTATTTTTACTTAAAAATGGAACAATGTGGAATATCAAAAGTATGAACAAGTACTAACAATAACATAGAACCTGATTGTTATTGACTTGTTATCATATCCAATACTACTTTTCTCTATTTTATTGTATAGTCATCCTCTTCGATGTTTTTGATTAAAGCTCTTTATTTCTAAAATAATACTTATAAGGTAAACAGTTTGTCTATCGCATAATTATTCCATATACTTTACCGTGTATAAACTTAATACTGGTATTTACAAAAAACGTTCATAAAACACCTTGTGATTGGCATTGTTGTTCAGCTGCCAAGTATTTCTCTAGCATTTAAATCAGTACGACCTTAGTCGGGTCACTCTCAACTGGGTCAGCTACCCAAGTATGTCATTCAAATGATTAAACATTAGTTTTTAAATACCGCTCCTCAAATTAGCTAATGCTTAAATAAGAGTAATTATTATTGTTAAGACATGCAACTAAGTACTCTATCGTTAAACTATTTTGATGTCCCGCGTCTGTGTCTCCTTCTTGACGACGTAGAATCCTGTACTGGAAACTCGGGGTGTCCAGAACACAAGCACCGAAGAGATGTTTTCCAATACGCAGGCGACAAGTCCACACAGCACAGTGGCTAAGACCAAGCCAAAGCACCTGATTAGTCCGTACTTGCGGTAGCAGAACGTCTGAAGAGTGCCGAGGATGAAGAGGTAGACGAATGTCCCCAGCAGAAAGCAGTATGCAATGTTTAGAGCTGGGTTGCTTGGCATAGGCCATACCATGTTCACGGGTAGCATCAGGACATTTGCTGGCATTGTCATCCCGGCAAAGCTCATAAGAATTGGCCCGGCTTTATAGCGTAGCGGGATCTTTTTCGAGGACGCTGTAAGGAAAATGCCATGCATCCAACGCTTTCTTTGCTGAATAAAGTCAAACAGCGTGAAGGTACTGGATTCAAGCATCTCTCCCTCAACAAAACCGAAGTTGTAGCCTTTAGAAAACGCAACACACGCAAAGAAACAATCTTCTGCAATAGATGCTTCTGGTCCATGATCAAATGTGATGTTCTTTTCAGCCTCGGCATCTGCCACGATGAAAGAGCCTTTCCAACTAAACACTGGCTTGTGGAGAACCCCTAAACTGAAACGAATGCAACCATAGTCGATACCAACACGAACTGAATCGGCTAAGGTGGTAATCCAGTTAACGACTGTACCTTTGCCGTATTTTATGACCCCTTGTCCAAATGAATATTCGCCAGCACCTGCGAAGTTGATTATTCCTATGACGGACTCCTCAGTCAACAGGGTCTCCTCGTCTAAGTGTACAATGTAATCCCCTGAGCTCAAAATATCTACGTCAGGTTCGAGCGCGTACTGGAGAGCTCGAGCTTTGAACAGGGCACCGGAGCGCGTTCTGTAGTGATCAGGAACGACAACTTCTCTGCTGCGCCGGGTGTGCTGGAGCTGGATCGGTGAATCTGTTACAACCTCAAAGATAAAGTTGTGCAGTCCGACACTCTCGCATATCTGCAGGTTATGCTGAACATTTTCACGAACCAGATTGGGGTACAAACCGCGTGTGACGACCCTAAAACATAAAAATGGACCCAAGAGCGGAGAGCGTTGCAGTTTTGGTCTTGGTATAAACACGTTGAGCAGAACAACACCCAAGAAGTTGAGAATCATAAATGGAATGGGGATGAATATAGTCATCTGCATTATGTAGAGAAGACAGCTCCACAATATACCATATCTCTCCATGGGATTGAAGGTGGATTGATCTTCTACGAAGATTCCACCACGGATAAGACTGAAAGAACCAATCAAAGCAAACAATGTCAGCACCGAAAACAAATGCTTGAGATGGCGAATATGAAAACTCGATGGGTTCCACATAGCTGGGATGAGGAATAAACACCGAGGTTTAAAGCAGATAAGGTCGGGTATGGCGCGGAGGAAAAAGTAGTGGGCCGCACTGTAGAGGAAAATAATTATTTGAAGACTGAAGAAGCTCTTTACCGGGGTTCGCCACAGAACATGGTGCGCTTTGCGGAGAGGTTTAGGCCAGAACTGGAGAGAGGGCTTCCTCAGCTCCTCTTCCGCGATCCAAACAGACATCAAGAAGTGAAAAGGACACTATTCAGAGAGAGATATCTGCACGCACTTTCTATTGTTCCTGTTTGTTACACGTTAAGCACTATTAGGAATGGAGTGATAGGTGATCTTGTGGAAACAAGTAAGCTTGAGCTATGGAAAAAAGTTGGACTTTTTCTTACAAGTGAAGCAAGCATATCATAAAGATCCCTTTGGAAATCAGATTCCAGCATTCCTTGATTTCATCACTCGTTAGAGTTTATTGTACTCGTTTTTAATCTGTTTCTACGCTTAAATTTGGTACATAGACTGCTATCATGGTTTGTTCTAATTAATGTAAAACAAGTTAGCTTCGGTAAAACGTCAGTTAAGCGTTCTCGACAAAATAACTTATGTCCTCCAACTTTTGTTTTCAAAAAAATAAAAAGAATGTTTCAAGCTTGGCTTCTTTCTCAGAGTAGTACACAATGGCTCCAACTTCAGCCAATTTGTCAGGGTAATACACGTTGATCTAGGTAGATCAGCACCGTTGGTGTCTCTCATTATATAATAAACCTTGACGATACTAGGCCAACATGACAAGTTAACAGATTGCAGACATGGAGGAAACAGATTTGTGTTGTGATCGAGTTCCAGGGACTGTAATACACCTTCCTGTAAGGACAAAAAAATACAGGTGTCAAAATGAGTACGAGAAGGTTAAGAGATATTAGTAGTTCGCCTATAAATAGATAATGTTATTGTTACTTTATGTCACGATTTTGTAAATTTGTTCCATTCTGTTTAGATCAGTAATAATGTAATTTGGTTGCTTCAATTCAGTCTTTCAAGCATTATCTTCTCCTTGTTTATTTTCTAATTTTTCCTCCTCTTGCTCCTCTTGTAACCACCGATTAAGTCTTTATTAAAGGTTTCCCCTCCTCCTCCTCCTCCTCCTCCTCCTCCTCCTCATCCTCCTTCTTCTTCTTCGTCTTCTTCTTCTTCTTCTTCTTCTTCATCTTCATCTTCTTCTTCTTCTTCTTCTTCTTCTTCTTCTTCTTCTCCATTTCCTTAATCTTCATGTTATTTAACCCAGTAACACAGCTGCCCTTCCTTTTTAGCGTTGTCCAAACTGACTTGAAATTGAATGGTATTCAATACAATGATAGAGCATTGCATAGGATCGGCATAAAGAGTATCAATTTTATCAAAGTATTATATAAATAAATATAATTATTTATTTATCCTCGCTCTAAGCACTAGATTTATTCCACTTGCATTTTACAAAATTATGAACTAATCATCATCATCATCATCATCATCATCATCATCATCATCATCATCATCATCATCATCATCATCATCATCATCATCATCATCATCATCATCATCATCATCATCATCATCATCATCATCATCATCATCATCCTCCTCAGCATCATCATTATCATTATTAACGCTTATTTAAATCACAAATGTAATAATAACACCAATTGTCATTTTACCATGTATAAATATCGAGACCTTCTTGCTCAAGAGATATGATATATTCAGTACACATTGAGTATTCGGCATTACTGGCATAATTTAAACCATATTTATCGACCTTTTTATTTATACGGTTCCTTTTTGTTTATCACAGGTATAGCTTCGAGCCACTCCTAAATTTTGTAACTATGTGTGAGTGTGTGTGTGTGTGTGTGTGAGCAAGCGTGAGCGTTGTGAATACATGAGCGTAATCCATCGACTTGAACGCCAGCATGCCCGAGTTGCTAGTAAGTTGCAAAGCTCATTTTCATTTGGCCCTAACAAAAAAGGTTCAATGAAGGAAGATTGATTTGAGCTGATAATACTAAAAGTATATAAGTTACAAACTACAAGTTAATGCTACGTTGAATTTAAAACATACTGAAAAATGTTCATTAAATGGGAACAATTAATATTGTATTATTGTTAACTCCAGAAATAAAACTTTGCGCCCCTGGCCTGAGCCTCAATGTTTAATTCCTTTTTTTTTTTTGGTAAGATTTTCGTTTATCAATACGATAGTGATAAACAATGGAAGGGAAAATCGTGATGGGTTGTAATAATAAAAAAAAAGATAAGATACACAAACAGTAGAGTTCATCCTTTTTCAAATTAGCAAAAAAATGTAATACGATAGCCCTAGTTCATGTTTGGAAAATACATAGATAGGTAAAGAAAGGCATGGAGAAGAAAGAGTTGTTAAATAGGTGGATAGATGGGTAGGAAAATGCGCGAGATTAAACAAAAACCAAACACATAGGGTAGTACAAAATGCGGTAGATGCATAGATAGAACATTGAATGGTTGATAAGTAAACTGATAAAAATGAAAAAGCAGATGTTAAAGTTATAATAATTTAAAACGAAAAAACAATATTTACACAGATTATATAAAAAAATAATAATAGACAGACAGGTTTGTGAATAATGTATGATTAATTGACCCTTGAACGTAATGTGTAATACTGTTTCACGACTTGTCATCTAGCCTTTCAAACTTATATATCATCATTAATACACACATAGATCGACAGGCAGAAGGACAGTCATATTAACAAAGAGATAGATATCGATATTTTTAAAGACTGATAAATAGATAAGTTGACAGTGGCGAATGAAAACAGAAAGCTGAAAATATCGGAGAGATACGTTTTCAAATAGAATTACACAGTCGAAAGGAAGAGCTGGATAATTAAAACTGCGTTGAAACGCTGAGAGAGATAGGTACCTAGATAGATATGTAGATAGATAGATAGATAGATAGATAGATAGATAGATAGATAGATAGATAGATAGATAGATAGATAGATAGATAGATAGATAGATAGATAGATAGGTAGATAGATAGTTGGGTGGATTGAGGATGGAATACACGCATACATACAGAAAAGAAAATTGTAACGGTAATTTAAAAAACAGCGAAAGAGAGAAAACTTTAGGGGAGAACGAGAGTCATACAGGGCTAAGAGAACGAAGAGTGGCGTTTAGAAGGTCAATGAAAGGAATTAAAACAAGAAAGAAAGGTGCGGGAGTAAAAGCGCATACTAGTTTACACGATTTATAATTTATCATATAGGTATAGTACTGATAGAGGTTTTAAACATTTTCACCACTAAGTTAAATAATACTTACATTTGCATTATGGAGTGCGCGTAATCTATACATCAAGCGATAAGTCCCAAGATAAAAGGAAACAAAACTCAACGATTTACATTGTGGAATGTTTAGAAGTTTACGATATCTATGCTCAATAGTATAGATCTAGATAGTAAGCTAAAAAGTACGTATTAGTACAAATAAAAAAAATAAAAACAGCACACAAAAACGGCCGCGATTCAAGTTCAACGCAATCCACTGAAATAATAGGCACAAAAAGAGTGCATTGCTTTTTAACAATAATAACTAGGGCTGTTTTTTCCCTACACATGAACACAACATACGCTGTGAGTTAACGTTGAAAAGATCAGTTTCTGCTCTCAATCCATCGATTGAAATCCAGATTTGACTGAAAGTGGAAATCATTCACAGCTGTGGTTATAAGACCGGACGTCAACATAATTTAAGTTCGTTGATAACACCTTTGTCTTTATCAAATATTCTTAAGTGGGACAGTTTAAAAATGGGTCGTTAGTTCGTTAAGTGAAAACCTAAAACAAAGCAGAGCTGGTGGAAACTACTAAGTTACGAAACTGGCCAGTTCAAGGTTATAATTATCTTTGTTATTAAAATACAGATAAGATTTCTAGTCTCTAATAATGTTCGTACAAGAACTAAAAATAAAGAAAAAATAATTATGCTTGCACAATATCCAGATAGTTAATTCTCATTGTTAATTGATTTTGTATTCCCCGTAAGATCTTCCTATTTTTATTCTGCTGAAGATATAAAAAGTGATCACACTATCATTTAACTAGAATAAACCTCCACGAAAAAATCCTTTAAGGCTAGAACAAAGTTTCGCTATAGCTTGTCAAAACAAGAGTTGTCTAGATCTTAATTAAAACTAATTTATATTAAAACAGAATTTTTTTACGCTGGGAACCCTTACGGTCAAAATAATCATTCGGAAGCCAATTGTTTTCTAAAATGGGAGATAAACTACCGGGTTAAAAGAAAGGTAAAGTTATTTTGTTCTTACTGACACAGAGGAGCATGCAAATTTTCTCTGTAGCCCTTGCGGCTTTTTTTGGTTAGTGCTGATTTGCAAGATATTTTTAGAAAAAAACAAGGAAGATATAACATTATAATTGTGTACTGAGTGTTATAATGTTTACAAAAAATACTTGTTACTGAATTTTGAAAAGAACCGTTAAGAAGCAAAATTTAATTAACTACATAAACCGCTACTTCAATAGCTACACATCAAATCTTTGGTAAGCGACTTTGATATTGTCGATTACGGTTTTATAATAGTTGTCAGTATTAACTTGTGAGGCGTTGGCGCCTATCTTTGTGAATTCTGAAAGAGGGATTTTTTTTTACATGAAAGCAACTTTAAAAAGAATTTTTTAAACGAGGAAAATAACCACAACAAGATGAAAAAGATTCCTCAACGTATAAAAACACGCTACTGCTCTCAACCTTCTCCACCACCATTGGTATCGGATTCTTTAAAAACTGCAGAAGATTGCTTAATTTCCTCTGACAGAGAAGAGAAGCGTAAGGCAGGATGAATGAGACTAATGAAGCAAACACCACAGGGTGTTTATGATTTGAAAACTTTCTCGATTCAGTTATTACTGGCCGATTTTTTTAAATAATATTATGCCTAGAGGCACCTAAAATGCCCTCTCAATAGTAATACGCGTAGATCATCAATTTTACATGGATCGTCAAAAGCATCTCATTACTATGGAGCTCAGTCTAAAATTGATATGGTAGAGCTTTTTAGTAAGGGTATGAATAATTCTACAAAAAATGTGCGATAATTAGTTAAGTGTCATAGATTACGAGGGCATAATCTTTAGGTTATGCAAACGCTCATCCTTTTCTTTTTTAATTTTGCCCCCCCCCCCCCAAACTCTTAGCCATCTGCATTCAAACGCACCAATAAGACGTTAGTCTAAAAATACAAATTTTCTGACAGAAACGAATCTGACATAATATGTCGCGCTTAAAAAAGATCAATATTTATCTTATCTTTTTTAAGCGCGCAAACTTTAACGCGCACACTGCATGTTTTGATAAAATACTTGGATGATTGTAAAATCAGAGGATAAAATTAAGCCTACTTTAAGAAAGTCAATGATCTGTAAATACACAAAGAGCATGTGGGTACATTCTCTTATGACTTATAAAATTGTCCAAACAAAAGATAAGAAAAAGCAATCAAATGCGAAAACGAAAAAAATTCCAGTAAGCTCCTATAAGCGTTTTTTTTTTACAGCTAAGTATCTCTTAGTGCAAAACGTTTTTAACTTCTAACGGTATGGATTCTGAAGAAACATAATATTGAGTTATAGTAGACTTCAAATTCATCTGTAATCCTTCAGTTTTGCCCATCCTAAAATGCCCACGAATTTCGTAGATTCTAAACTAAAGTTATGTAGAAAAATTCCAATCTTCATCGAGCACGATTCCCCCTTTCGGAGTCCGTGTTCAGCAGCTCCTTCTTGAAATCAACTTAGATGCTAACTCTATCAAAGAAGACATCTTTTCGGAAATTCTTCCCTGAACGCTGCAAAGCCCAGGAAGCATTCTTGACCTGGCAGCTCTCCAGAAAGACAAAACCCCTCCAGAATTATACAGAGAAAAATGTGAACAAAGCATAGAAAATCATTCATACCATTATTTACTTTTCACTGACGGGTCTAAAGATGAGACCTGTATCGGAACTGCCTGGCACTCATCCTCAGCAGATAAATGCTGCGGGATGAGCGCGAAGGAGGCAGTTGCCCTGTGCATGGCACTCGACACTGTTTCCACCTCAAGAGAAGACACACTTTTTTATCCTTTCTAAATGACTTTCCCCGTTAAGGCGGTCGGAGAGACAAACTTGAAAAATCCGAACATTTTTCAAATATTGAACTGCAGCTAAATGGTAGCAAAATTACTCTCTGCTGGATCCCCAGGCATATTGGAATTGAAGGAAATGAAATGGCTGATGAGCTCGCCAAGATCGGGCTCGAATTTGAACCTACTCAGATGCAGACACCTGCATCAGATGCGAAGCCAGTAATACGTACATACGTTTATAAGAGATACCTGGAAGGCACAATGGAATAACCTGACAAACAACAAATCACACTGTGTTCAACCACACTGCGCAGGAATGTCTCAGGCTAGAAGACAAGACCAGGTGGTACTCGCTCGAGTCCGACTGGGACATTCTCATCTTTCCCACGCCTTCCTACTGGGAGGTGAAGAGACTCCACAGTGCAACTGTCAATTATCCATAAGTCACATTCTGGTTGACTCTCCACCAACCATCAGAGAGCATAATTATTTACTTATGTTAGTCCGTAGCGCCTACTGAGATATTTGAAGGACATTGGTGTACGTGTATAATAAAATTTAAACGCGATAACTCTTCACGTGGATCTTTTAAACCACTGTATATATATACCCATTACTTTTTTAACCGACCTTTTTATGCACAAGTTTTATGCTTTTATCACTCAGAGAGATAAAGGAGTCCTCCTTTTCTTCTTCTCCTTCTTCTTCTTCTTCTTCTTCTTCTTCTTCTTCTTCTTCTTCTTCTTCTTCTTCTTCTTCTTCTTCTTCTTCTTCTTCTTCTTCTTCCTCTTCTTTTTTTTTCTTTTTTTTTTCTTCTTCTTCTGGCTAAGACAGGAGTCATGGTATCCCCGACTTCTCTCGTGTGTGGCAGCACATAAAATTGTCAGACGTCCGTCTTGGGGCCCATCAACAATATAGCCTATATAGTGCTGCTGTTGGACGTTAAACCAACCCAACCCAACCCCCCCCCCTCTTCTTCTTCTTCTTCTTCTTCTTCTTCTTCTTCTTCTTCTTCTTCTTCTTCTTCTTCTTCTTCTTCTTCTTCTTCTTCTTCTTCTTCTTCTTCTCCTTCTTCTTCTTCTTCTTCTAAATTATGCGCCTATCTGTTTATTTAATTTAATGATTTTAAAATGTCTGTCTTAAAGCCTACAGTATAGTCTTCAGTTAG
>RQTK01000295.1:31891-51200 GCA_003991915.1 Elysia chlorotica
AGAGAGAGAGAGAGAGAGAGAGAATAGAAAAAGAGAGAGGGGGGGTTGATGAAAGGGGTGTGTGGGGGGGGGGGGGGGGGGGGGGGGGGAGGGAAGGAGAAAAAAAAAGAGAGAACAACACACTGACACATAGAAGGACAGGCAGATAGGCGAACAGAGATATATACAGACGGACAGACATACATGAAGATAGATAGATAGAGAGAGAGAGAGATAAAGAAAGAGAGAGATAGATAGAGAGAGAGAGAGAGAGAGAGAGAGAGAGAGAGAGAGAAAGAGAGAGAGAGGTCAGCCCCGAAACTAAAAGTTTAGATAATTATGTAGTCATATGGCTTGGTTTTGACACGCAAAACAAACAATTAAGAAAAAAGAAAAACATATTCCCTTTCGCTGTAGGCATATCAAAATTGAAAAACACAACGGGCATTGGTTTAGAAATATTGTTTTTTTGTCTTTCCTTCTTTTCTATGTCTTTTTTTTTTTCGCTGCGTAGGCGATTGTAAACGGGACATTCACTTTTCTTTTCCCTATTTTTGCAGTAAATAAAGCTTCTTTTATGTAATAACAGTTTTTAATTTTTACTAAGTTTAGTAGACTCTCACAAAAATTACTCGCCTATCTGTTTATTTAATTTAATGATTTTAAAATGTTTGTCTTAAAGCCTACAGTATAGCCTTCAGTTAGTGAAACGGTTGTAGTACACCCTGAATAAAAGGCATGTTTATCAAGATCCGAGTTTTACTGAGGGAAATTTCACCAGCAGGCAATATTCATCTGTTTAATTTGTTTTTGTTCTTTGATTGTTTGGTTAAGACTATGTGATGCACACATAATTATGGTTCCTGTAAGGAAAAGTGTGACAATGCTACTTTTTCCTCATAATCTTTATCCTGCCCTGACGTCCATGGAAAATATTTTTTATTTAAAGAGCGTCCTACAAAAAATCGACCAACCTTTTTGTTTACTGACAATTCCAAGAACTTGTATCACAGTTCAAAATCAACATGAACAATTCAATATTAAAATGAAACTTAACTGAAAAGAGAAATTAAATTATTAGTCTATTTAAATTCTTAAAGAAAACAAAAAAGAACAACCTATAGGGGTGCCACAGTGATGTGGAATGGCAAGTATGAGAAGAGGTCTCTATGTATCTAGGCATCTACCAATTTACCTATCTATCTATCTACCTATCTATTTACCTATCTATCCATCCATCCATCGATCCATCCATCTATCTATCTATCTATCTATCTATCTATCTATCTATCTATCTATCTATCTATCTATCTATCTATTTATCTATCTATCTATCTATCTATCTATCTACATGTATCTATCTATCTATCTATCTATCTATCCATCTATCTATCTATCTAATCTCGCGAATCACGAATAATCTTGCGTTAAGCAAGAGCACACCAATCTCGTTACCTTCTTCCAACCTCATCACATGCACAAAAACTTTGTTCTTCATCACTTGGGCTTTGTTATTCTTTCGTTTTGTGCATTAAAAATCGTGTGCGACATTCGCAAACCTTCAGTCTCAAAAGGCACAAATGAAAGTGTTTTGAAAATATCCACTAATGTGTTTTAACCAACGCGTCTTTTTTCACAAACTTTTCTTCTCCCCGCGGTGATTTTTTCCTGCTTTTTCAACTGATGGGTCGAGTAGTCCAAACAGCCAGAAATGTTGATTACAAACAGCTATTATGTTGTCCGCCTGACTTAATAAGATAAGATAAGATAAGATAATTTTATTTGTCCCTCATTGGGAAAATCGATTTGGACATGTTAAAAGTACTTTACACACAGTAATAATAATAAAAATAAACATTTTACATTACATAATATGAGTGATGGCTCACATACATATACACACACACACGCACACAGTTACAAGCTCGCATTAACACATTCGTTTCATGTTGAGCTCCTCATTTGCCGTGAGCCTGATGGCACAAATGAATTATTGTAGCGGTCGGTTCTAGCTTTAGGTTGAATTGTGCGACCGCTGCGTGTGGAAAACATAAACTCCTGATTTAGTGGATGGTCGATATCTTTAGTTACATCTAGACATTTTTTCAAAAGTGGCCTCTTATAAAGATCAGTGAAAAGTGGTGGGTCCAGTTTCATTATTTTACCCGCTCTTTTAATCAAACTATCTATTCTATTTTTATCTTTTGAAAGAGCTGAACCTCCCCAACAAGTGATGCCAAAACAAATAATGCTTTCTATGGTTGCATTGTAGAATAAAGCCATTATAGTCTTATTAACATTAAAGGAATTGAGTTTTCTTAAAAAGTACAGCCTTTGGTTTACCTTTTTACATAAATGATCAATGTGAACATTCCAGTTTAATTTGGAATCTATTGTCAAGCCTAAATATTTGTAGCTGTCGACAATTGTAACAGTCCTGTCTTCAATCGAGAGAGGAATCACTATATCTTTCTTTATCCTAAAATCAAAAATAATTTCTTTTGTCTTATCTACATTGAGTGTCAGAAAGTTATCTTTGCACCAGTCATGGAAGTTTTTTACCTCGGCTTTATAACCGTCCTCTGAGGTGCTTAAAAGGCCTTGTAGAGTTGTGTCATCGGCAAATTTAATAAGACGAGTGTTTACTTCAGTGGCCCTATAATCATTAGTATAGATAGAATATAAAATTGGAGATAAAACACAACCTTGAGGAGCACCCGTGTTAGTTACTATCTTTTTGGAGTATGTTTCATTGATATTTACAAACTGGGGTCTGTTTGTGAGGAACTCTAATAGCCACAGAATAATACTGGTGCTTAATGGTGATCGATTCTTTTAAGCTTTTAAATGTAAACAGGCAACAATCCTATCGTCTTCTTTTTTTTTTCTTTTCTCTCCCTCACTCTCTCTCTCTTTCTCTCTCTCTATCTCTCACTTTCTCTCTTTCTCTCTATTCTAAATCTTCATTTTCCTGTATACAGTTTTATGTAATTGTCATTTAGCGATATTTAACCAATTACCATGTTTTCCCTAAGTTTGTCCCATCATTTCTCTTCTTCACTTAATCAAGCTACAAAGATACGACAACATATATATTAACGTGCCATTAAAAAATAATAAGAAGAAGACAAACACCTTGCCGTGGTGCTTTAAAAAACAACGAATTAATTGACATTTTTGCTTGCACTTTGAGTACTCCGAACTGTAATCGAGAAACATTATAATTATTCCACGGGACAAGAGCTGTCTATTTGTCAGTAAAAAAAAAAGGAATTGACAGAAAGGAAAAAAAATGATGATAATCAGTGAAATCAGGTTAAACACCACACGTTTATCGATACAGGAAGTTCGAAATTTTATTTGGTGGGCTATCGAAGAAAGTGAAGAAAAGACTTCAAGTAAAGGAGATATTAACAAATCACTATCAATCTAAGGGGTGTAGAAAAAATGAGTTGATTATGTTCTTAAAAAGGTTTGCGTAGCTTGCGAATCTTTCATCGCAGAATAAACCAAACTTAATGGACACTAATGCCAATAGTTAACATAATTTGTTCGAAATGTGGAGAGTAAAATGTTTTTAGATTGGGGCTAAATACTATTGAGTTGAGGTACTGAATATAAAAAAAATTGGGACAAAAGAAGGCATCACTATAATTCGGAAAGTAGAACGCTTAAAAAAAGATAAACTTTTCGCTCTAATTTGCATGGACGTAATGGTTGCCACATTCACGATTACAGGCGAATTGAGTTGTTCGACAACATTATGCCAAAAGAAATCACAAGCTTTTTAAAAATATATATTGTCTAAACAGGCACGTCTGAAATGTATTGAGTGTCAACAAAATCCTCCACGCCCCCTCCAAAAGAGAGAGAAAGAGAAAGAGAAAGAGAGACAGACAGACAAACAGACAGACAGACAGACAGACAGACAGACAGACAGACAGACAGACAGACAGACAGACAGACAGACAGACAGAGACAGACACAAGTAAAAAAAAGTTTTAAAAAGTAAAGAAGTTAAAAAAAATTAGACACACCGTGTAAAATACATTGACAAATGAATAATATAGACAAATCGAGAGACTCACCGCTTATCATAGCCGTTAGGCTTCTTCTGTTATACGTGACGCTTTTAAGTCCCGTGTTGTATCTCTTTTTAATGCCTCTCTTTTTTCGTCGTTATATTTTTCTTTCTCCAATTCTCTTTATTACCACCCCTCTCATTGCCTCTTTCTGTATAGCTCTCCATTACACGGCCTCTCTCATTCCTCACTACCTATATCTTTCTCCATTATTTCTCATTTCCTCTCTCTCTCTCTCTCTCTCTCTCTCTCTCTCTCTCTCTCTCTCTCTCTCTCTCTCTTTCTCTCCCTCCCTCCCCCCTTACTATTTCACTTATGTGTAGGGCGTCGTTCGAAAGTTAACACCTTTTGTTTTTCTCATACGTATTTGTTGATCCATACAAGAAAGACTTACCTTGTTTGAACCATGTAAATTAAGAAGCTACGAGTTTAAATAATATACACAAAGTTATAGACCTGACATTCCTACAAAAAATAAATCACAAATAGGCCTACACGAAATTTGTTTTTTGTTTTGTTTTGCTTTTTTGTTTTTGTTTTATTTTGTTGTTTTTTCATGACTCTTCAAAAGAACAATAATGGGCTGCTAGATTTTATGTTCAAAAAAGCAAAAAATAACAAATGATTACCTTAGTCAACAATGGGGGACAAGAAAGAACGAACCCAGCCCAAGACAATGAGAAAAATACCATGTAAATTTGCTTTACAGTCGTAAGTAAAGAATGCCAAAAAGGAACGATCGAAAAAAAAAGGCTGGGGCATGTGATAGAAAAGCAAGGTATTGTGCGTGGACAACAGGGTATTGTTCATGGACAAAGGATTGATAAAGGTAACCGCCTAAATGACGAGGAAGACACAAAGAGCTATTGAGGCACGGGAGAAAATGAGAGAGATGAGAGAGAGAGAGAGAAGAGAGATTGAGAGAGAAAGAGAGAGAAGGAGAGAGAGAGAGAGAGAGAGAGAGAGAGAGAGAGAGAGAGAGAGAGAGAGAGAGAGAGAGAGAGAGAGAGAGAGAGAGAGAGAGAGAGAGAGAGAGATGATGCCACACAACGACGGAACGGAAATACACAGACTTCAGGTTTGGGTTGGGTTGGGGGGGGGGTTGGTTTAACGTCCAACAGCAGCATTATATAGGCTATATTGTGGATGGGCCCCAAGACGTACGTCTGACAATTTTATGTGCTGCCACACACGAGACAGGGCGGGGATACCATGACTCCTGTCTCAGCCGGTCACATTATACTGACACCGACCCAACCAGTAGGGAACGCAACAGCCAGAATTCGAGCTCGGGACCTTTTGCGTCGGAAGCCGATGTTCTACTCCTGGACCACCGCGCCCCCCACACAGACTTCAGTCTCAGCCGATCATAGTTTAATGGCACTGATCCAACTAACTTTTCTGTTTGTTAAAAATGTGATTATTTTAATGGTAGCTTACCCTTTTTTATTCTTCACTCTGTCTTCTTTCTGTTGCATTTTATTTAGTCAACGAAACTCAAAATCAGTGTAACAAAATACTGTAATTACGTTCTGTAAACTTCAAGTAAGCAAATTCAACGTTTTATAATTTTGCATTTATTATAAAAAATGTTCGACTCAAAGATGTGATCACCATTGAGGCAGCAAGATAGAATTATCTCCTTGAACTTAAGTAATCTGACAAAGTACTTGTAGAGAAAAATTTATAAACGTTTTTGACCATAACGAGTAGGGTGTGTTTACTGTTGCCGTAGCAACACGACTCTCCGACATAACAACAATGCTTAGCTTCACAATAGCGAAAGCTTCTGTCGTATTATGGCATTTCTTTGTATGTTTGTTATTTTAGAAAAGGCATAGCCATTTTTTTTTTATTTCCTTCAGCACAATCCAGTACATTTAATAATCAGCAGCCTGCAAGTATTCTGAACAATGCCGGGCCGCTGTTCTACACATAAAGTGTTTAGATTTTACACGAACGTGTAGTAGTATTATTGCTGCAGCAGCATAGACCTTGGGCACTTAGTCCTCGTGGGCTTTTGATTTTTGTTATTGTTTTTTTTTTTTTTTTTTTTTTTTTTTTTTGCTTTATTATGAAATCAATTTTACTGTCCAATTTAGCAATATTCGGATACATAGTCATACAAAGTGTTACAGTCATATTTTTATCATAAAGACAAAGTTCCACATGCTAATTTTGACAGTGTATCCAAGCCTATAGCTATCGCGTTACAGCGATTCTACATATAGTAAGTCTGTACTAGAAAAGAAAAAAAGTGATTTTGAAAAAGATGGTCTACACCATCCACCTCCTCCACAAAAAAACAACCCTGAAAGCAGTTAGGAATAGGTTAACTAATATAAATTATTGATTTATTTTTGACAGAATAATACAAATGAAATATAATTTATTCACATCAAACCTTTGATCAAAATAATGCAGTAATGTTAAAAACTCAAATAATAAAGAGATGCACGACTCGGGTAGTACCAAAGAAAGAATGTTCATGAGTTATTCATTTCTCCGCGTTTGAGCTCTCGGCTGCTGACAGATCAGAATTAGATGTCGTCACTTCTTTTTCTTTTCAACATAATTATCTGGCTGGTAGGCAGAATATACCAGAGATGCGCATCTAGTGAACAGGCTATATCAAGCAAAAAATGGATGTAGGCCTAGTTACTCCTTCGGAACTTCGTCTTTTAATAATTTTTTATTCAGCTTTTTTTATTTCGTTCCCTCTTGCTTTCCTTAGAACTAATTTGTCGTAGATAATTAGATTTGACTTTATTTTTTTGCCACATGTTGTATTCAATCTTCAATGCTGACGGGAAAATGGGTACATGTACTGTAGTTGTTTACAAGTAGATCGTTCAAAGAAGAAATTGGAAGGAAAGTAAAGAAATGCTAATATTTTATTAAGCAAAGCTAAGGCTGTGCTATGGACCCTAGGCACAGCAAAGATCGATACTGGTCAACATCCACAGGATGTGCCATCTGGACAGGTGTGAACATGTGTTACTTAACATTATCATGTTCTCTGCTCTAAATTTTCTTCAGACCAGACGTTTGATTGTGCTTGGGGAAATATAATTTTATGTGACTGAATGTACAATGCAGCTCATGTTACTTCGAAGAAAACAAATCTTTGTTTAGGAGCATTTTAAAGCCATTTTATAACTAATATTCAGTAGAAACTGGTATATACCCCGAGTTCAACTTTAAACGCCATAGTTGTTTGTCCATTACTCACGTTTAAGCACAGTAGGAGTATGTCTCTAGTTTTTCCTAAATTTCCACCCAGTGTATTGATATTTAAAGTGTAGATGTCGGAAGTAGTAAGAACAAAATCCCTTTGTTGTTAAATTTAAATATATAGTATTATACAATATATAATATACAAATATTTAAACAAAGATTTGTTTTCTTGGAAGTAACATGAGCTGCATTGTACAATATATAATATACAAAATAATAGATGCCAACAAAAAAGAAAATTATGATTGACAGCCTAATACACCATCACGACGCAAACTACAGAAAGCAATAAGAAACAATTTAACAAAGTTAGATAGATAGATAGATAGATAGATAGATAGATAGATAGATAGATAGATAGATAGATAGATAGATAGATAGATAGATAGATAGATAGATAGATAGATAGATAGATAGATAGATAGATAGATAGATAGATAGATAGATAGATAGATAGATAGAAAGAGAGAGAGAGAGAGGGAGAAAGAGAGAGACGGAGAGTGACGGATTGTTTGTGTATGTGTGTTTGTGTCTATGTGAATAATACTGAAGGTAATTAACCGCAACGAGACAAGCTTAAACCGAGACAAAGAGCTCTATGCTCCGCCTAGAGAGCAAAATATTAATTATCTGCCCTTGAAGATAACCAGAATTTACCAATGTCTTATCTACAGCTGAACTCGAAATACAACCAGCACGTCTCTCACACTGATTTCTTTGTTTTTTTTCTGAGATATATTTACATATCTAGGCCTCGATAGCTCAGTGTCTCATCCGAACAATGGACATCAGACTGAGCAGGAAGGAAATAATTATGTTAACCACCTTTGTCTTACATGTTTTTATTATTTGGCGTAGTAAACTAAATCTAAAAATATGTAATACGTCATTGAGAACAGGAAGCACTTAACAAAATCATACACGCACATATACAATTATTGATAATATGTTGTTTTTTCGTTCCTTTTCTGTCCTGTGTCTCCCTCAAATTTCATAGTGACAATTTTGCTAGCTTTGTGGGGAATCTTAATTTTTTTTCAGAATGTACCCATCCGTTTTAGTGTATTTCTAGAATGGCCATGCAATCTTTTCGCACTAAAATATGTAGAAACATGTTTTAGTTCATTTCGAGACATCTTACAATAACACTGTTTCGCAGTCCCACTTCCTAGTTGAAAATAATTTTCACCAATTGACAGTGATTATCAGACGCATACAATGCTGTTTTGCTGTAAAATAATACATTATACCTTTTTTGTTTCGACAGTCTTCTATGCTTTATTTCTTATTTTGAATTCTTTTGAGGTTAGATAACTGAATCCTTTAACAGGTACAAATCGTTCGCTGTAGATGCTGTTGATTAAAATCGTTTTTAAAAAGCTGTGTTCTCTTAGTTGAATCGCATGCACTAGCGAAGACATCGAAGATCTACACTCCCACTATCTTTGTTCCTTAACCATCACAAATTAATGTGCTGCTAAATGTATGTCATCAACCACACGGTTTCATTTAATTAGAACTAATACGGCAAATCGACCTACTTGTTTAATGCAATTATCTCAGTTATAACCTTTCGTAATTCTTATTAACTGATAAAACTTGAACAGTATTTAGAAATACTACGTAGATTCATCAGCTATTTATATGAGGTACGAAATTATTACCATGTGAATGAGCGCATATTATAAACGTTAGGTTATCTTACGGCTGCAATACACTGCATTAGAGCCAAAGCACCATTTTGTATCAGTCCCCAAAAGGTTTGTTACATTTATATTCACCATATTTCTTCATGTTAAATCTTTTGTCCATTTCCTCTCAGTGTTCCTGTCCTTTTTTCCTCGCCTCTATATCAGTCTATAGATTTTTCCTCTTACACACACTCACACGCACATGCACATGCACATTTACTTTATCCCCTCTCTCCTTGTTTTTGTTCCCCTCTCCTGCGTCTCATTTTTATCTCTTCTCTTTCTCTCTCTTTTCTCTCTCTCTCTCTCTCTCTCTCTCTCTCTCTCTCTCTCTCTCTATTTCTCTTTCCTTCCTCTTTTCTTTACCTCCGTGACTCGTCCAGTCCTACACTTACTCGTTGAACATGCAAAAGAAAATACATGTAATGGTCTCATGAAATAAAAATGAGGTGAAGTTAAATCTAAACGGTAACAGGAATTGGGCTATTCTACATTGAGATAGACACCAATTTCTAAGAAAAAGACATATCTTCGATTAGTATTAGAACAGCGTTTTAAACTTAGTAAATAAATACTGAAAGGCTTTCCCGAGAACCACCGGTCATATTTTGATAGGGATAGTTTCCTTTTCAAACTATTTTAATAAAATTGTTGTGTGACATCAGAGTCTTGTTCAAAAGAGTAAATAAACGACATTTTTATTATTATTTTTGATAATTATACTTTCAGAAACGTTTGGGGCTAGGAGATACAGGTAGTGAACTTGGTTCGATCGACAAGTGCGTCATTTAAAGGCAATTGGGATCATGTTCACCTAACACGTCATTTTGAGAAGCGCCGTCGTTTGGCAATTAGGATGGGACAAAAAAGACATAGAACATATAAACAAAACGTTGGAGAGTAAGACAACAGTGTGCACACAATTATAGCCAGTCTGCTGGTGGCCAACGAAGTTGAGCTTATATTCGGTGGGTGCTTGGCTTGGTCCCTGATCAGGGTCCATTGTTCCTCAACGGTTCGGTCGGTGTCAGTATAATCTGACCGGCTCAGACAGGATTCTGAGTAGGCGTATTTCCCGCAACACATGCAATAATAGTCGTCTGGGATACCGAACATTCCGTATCCTCGCGACATTTCTTGAACCTTGAACCTTGAAATGTTCGATGGCCCGAACCCGGAAAAGACCAGAACACGATACATTGGTGTAAACAAAACCTATTGAAATTATTGTTCGACGATAGATTTTAGTTGATACTTTTCCTAGATCTTATACTTTTTTTCAAGTGAATTTACTGATTTATTAAATATACTTTAAACTGAGGACTATTGCAGAACTGTACGACTTTTGAGAGTCATAGAAATAGATAAAGACGGCCTAATGGAATCCAGGTGTGAGATTGTAAAATCCAAATTGCTAGTTGTTGTGGATGAAATTTCATCAGTACACATCCAACATCCTGATTTACTATCAGGTGAAAATGACATGATATTTTCACCATTGATAACAACATGGAGTGTTTTAACTTATCCAGCAGCATCAACCTTGGGCACTTAGTCCTCGTGGGCTTTGGGGAAGTAGACAAAGCTAGAGAGATGTGGTTTTGTTGTAGGATAGATTTGCATTACTAACTATTAGATCATAAGATGTAAAGGGAGAGAAATCCGACCCAGCGGTGTTTTTAATAATTCAATTTCGTGTTAAACTAAGGACAAACGCAGCAGACCGTACACCTACCCTGCACTATTCTACAAGGTGAATCATTCTGTCTACGGATGAGAAGAGTTGTTTGTTTTCATGCTTTATGCGATAGACTATTAATGATAGCATACATTTGTAATAGAACAGCATGTCGAAGGTGAATAAATGAATGAAATACTTGGGAATTATATTTTTTATCTAATATGGTAAATGTGCTAAAATTGTTAGCTTGTGTACATTTGTTCCTTTTTTACATGTTATTACATGTAGTTTTAACCACGAAAAATAATCTATACATATCCCCATGGCAGAGTTAAAAAGCACCATTTTAGTCTAAGGCGATTTGTAAGCTTACTGCAATGGTGTACTTCCAAACCGAGATCTAGATCTTTATATATCCAGGTGCAGCAGATCTATCAGACGAAAAAAACATGCAGGCATATCATGGTATCAATAAACATTAAAAGTGTCCGTCTATAGGAAATATGTTATCTATCTAAATAATGCCACATCTATCATAATATTGAAAAAAATTAATATTGACATCCACATAACAATCTAGTATAGATATAAACCATAGAACGTGCGTACTTCTGTTTGACCAAGACTTTTTATGGATATGTGGATCCAGTGTCATGGGTCTGCGATGTGATGAATGATATCATAATAAATTATAATGAATCAAACCTCTATACTTAAAACTTAGTTTTAAACCTTGTTGACATACCCGCGGGTTCTAAAAATTTGTCTCCTATGCTCAAATATAGACCCTTATAATCCTATACAGTGATATGATGTTATTTATAACATTCATGAATAAAAGAGGCCACGAGTCCCTCACATCATTTCTTCCAATAGTGCCTGTCACTGTCAATAAGTATGGCCGCGTGGGTTCTTGGTAGAGCGCACAGCTTCAATTCAGAAGTTCTGGGTCTGTCCCAGGTTGGAAAAAATATGGTTCACTACTGGTTGAGTTCAGTAAGGAATCATTAACAAGTGCTCGGCTGAGATGAGACAATAAGTTTAGGCACTGTCCCTTTGCACTGTTTATTTGATGTTGGACGGTGTGGAAAAACCGTTGTTCCTTTTCACCGTTTATGTGTACGCGCGGGTCGGCATCTGTAACAGTTTTGTTGTTGTTGTTTTTTGTGGTCATAGTGGACAAGTCAAAGCTCTCGATCAGAGTTTACTCCTTTCACAGCTGAATCTAGATGTCGACTTAAGTCTTAAGTCTCTTCTTCTTCTTCTTCTTCTTCTTCTTCTTCTTCTTCTTCTTCTTCTTCTTCTTCTTCTTCTTCTTCTCTCTCTCTCTCTCTCTCTCTTTCTTTATATATATATAGAGAGATTTTAGATATGATAATTTTGATTTAAAATCTGGTTCATTCATTGCCCACCATCTACAAACCATAATGAGAAAATAATCAAATATTATTCATAAGACCTCTCTCTCTTTATATATAAACAAAGTGTGTTATTGGGCATTCTCCTTGAGGGTGTATTATGAGGCACAAATGTTGTGGGGCATTTAGTATATATATAATTATTACTGTAGGGTTATATAATTTCATAGATATTATATTTTTTGTTGTCGGTGTATTTCTTTTTTTTGTGTGTAAGTATTTTTTTTCACAAAGGGAAAAAATATGCAAATAATGTGGGCTTTTTTTTTTTCAAATATATAATATGGGAGTTAAAATAGATGACATATTAACACTACCCTAGAAATGTACCAAGACAGAGATATCCAACTGTATAAACTGCATACAATTTTGCCTGGATTGTTAGGCTGTCTAACTATAATCTACTCAGAGCTCCTGCAAACACAACGTCTAGTATTTCATTCTTTTAACCAGTGTGTTATAGAACCACACACACTATACACACATACATTTTCAAACATCTTTAAAGGAAACTTCCATCTCAGACAGGATTTTACCGTAAGTACTGAAAGTGAAAATCATTTTTAGAGTATAAAATAAAGTCAGATTCTAAAAAAAAATTATTGTCTTACAAATTAAGCTCTTATTCTTAGCCTTATATGGACCTTGCCTTATTTACTTGATATTTTGTTCACGGTGTTAATTGTGTCATCTCGTTGTCGTTGTTTTGTTGTTGTTGTTGTTTGTTGTTGTTGTTGTTGTTGTTGTTGTTGTTGTCGTCGTCGTCGTCTTGTAAAACTCTACAAAATGTAATACATGTACATTGTATATATACTAAGCAATCTAATATGGTCTTATCTAGGTTTTCTAGATCTAGGTTTAGGACCGCTCTTATAGTGTGCTTTAGATATAGGTTTAGGACCGTTCTTATAGATCTATATCTGGTAACACCAATGGTGAGATCGAATGGTGTCGGCCTTCAATTGGCTAATATGGGTCTAGATTTAGATTCTAGAAGCCAAAATAGATTTTAGATATGATAATTTTCATTTAAAATCTGGTTCATTCATTGCCCACCATCCATAAACCATAATCAGAAAATATTATTAATAAGTATGCTCTAAGAAAGTTTATCCGATATAGATCTAAATTTTCGGGCAAAGTTTATGAGATCGACCCACTGAAGCTAGAAGAAAACAAAAGACGCACATTTCTTTTAATACCCGGTACCAGTATTAACAGGTGTAATTTTTTTTAATCTTTCTTTTTTTAAAGTAAACTAGTTGAAGGCCCGCGAATTCGCGGGATTAGAAGTTTACATCAATGCAAATTCTATGATAAAAAGTGCCACTTACTCTAAAACAGTATACAGCTGCCGGTAACATGTCCTCATGATGCAAATCCGAAAACTGAATTGTAACTTCGAATGTTATTTTGAAAACGTCGCCTACAAACAGCTGGTGTAAAGGTTCCGGTAAAATTTGCAAGGGTTGTAAGTAATTTGACTATTGGCACATTGGCACAGCATAGTGAGGATGTTTATGTGGGCCATATTTTTGCGTCAAAATGATATTGTCCTGGTATGGGCCAGTTGGTGTTGTAAGCGTTGTAGCTGCCTGACTGATGTGAGGTGGAGACGATAGTGGTGATGTAGATCTAATCCGTGTGGGCTGATCTGCTTCTTGCGGTGGTGTAGAGGATCTAAAGCTAGGTCTACGTTGTGGAGATCTAGATCTATGTCTGTTTTCTATTTGTCGTGGAGCTAAATCTAGATTTCGATCAGTATCAATAGGCCTAGATGTGGATGGTTGATCAAGTGCTGTATTGTCATTGTTTGGGTCTGTAGGAGCTGCCTGACTGATGTCAGGTGGAGGCGTTAGTGATGATATAGATCTAGATTTAATCTGTGTGGGTGTATCTTCTGTTTGTGGTGGTGTAGCAGATATGGAGCTGGGTCTACGTTGTGGAAATCTATATATATGTCTGTTTTCACTTTGTCGTAGTTCTTGACCACCATCATTAGGCCTAGATATGGATGGTTGATCAAGTGATGTCTGTGATTTTGTGGATGAGGGAATTTGATTTGGATTGAGTGTTGCCGATATGTGTCTGGATCGTCTTAAACGACGTGTCTTTTTCTCACCTTATTGATTTAATCTAGATCCCCCTAAACGCGCTACTTTTACAAAAAAGAAGAGGAAAGAGGTTGACCTAGTGATACAGATTGGCCTATGCAGGATGGATGCATTGAATTTTCATATAATATCAAAGGTCTAATAAAACATTGCTTTTCAAAAAGTGGTGGTCAGCATGTCCGTAATCTTATGTATAGCGGTTCATTTAAAAATGCTTTGTAATTTTCAAATGATTGAGTAAGTTTGTGGAGATAGGCAAAAATCGAGGCATGGGTAGGTATCCAATCACTGATGAGTAAACGTGACTTGACCATTCAACAAGCACCTTCATTTTTTTATATCCCGCCCACGACTCCTATCGGTTGCTGTGTTATGCACATTTTCATATCCATCCCATCTTGTCAAATTCATCGTGAGGTGACTATAGAAATGTCAAACTTTAAAAGCCAGACAGTAAAAATAAATATATGTTCGTCCACCACCCATATTTGCCATCTGCAGCCTGTTTAATTTGGTAATATGAACAGACAGTTTAATGATGGCATACGTTTTTCTGTCGTACGCGCAGTCCATAAAATTTGACAGAGGTGCACAACACATCGCGAAAACAATGTAATTAATTTCGACATAAATGCAAGCTTTGTGTAACACCTGTTTTTATGGCTTCAACGTTCTAGTTTCGCAATTTCCAATACGGAGATGAAGTGCACAATCGATTAAGCATCGCTTTGTCGTGCAAAGGATTATGGAATAATAAAATGGTTTGACTCTTGTCTTCTGTATGTCTGCCTGTCTGTCTGTCAAACTCACAAAAAAGAAACCCCTTCTGCCCATAAGTGGCGAGTAGCGTCAAGTCCAAGGCTTTAATTTGATGCCCACACTATTAAAACAAGTGCATCTCATACTGACAACTGCAAAATCAGAGCAAACCCTATGTATTTAAAAGACAACATACATTATCTCCCACGATGTCAGCAAAACATAATTTTTCGACGTAGAACAGGACATGGACAACTAGATGGTGATCAAATTTCCAGATCCCCCATTCCAGCCGTCCATGGGTCATAATTCTAACTGTTGATCGAAAAGAACAAAAACAAATTCATGCCAAAATGCTTGTGGCCTGAGCTAGATTTATAATTTTCATGAACATATTCTTTTTTTTTTTTTTAATAGTTAGAGCATCTTTGAACGATAACATCAATTTAAAACTATCAGTATGCACCACACCACATATGACCTAGGTTTTTCAATCTTTATGAGCGGTCGAAAAGAACGCCAGTCTTTTTTTTTCCATTTCCGTACCGTTAACGATGGAAAAGGACGCGGCCATTATTATGCTCTGACGTCCCCGATCTGTGTGTGGCAGCACGTAACTCTAAGACTCGTTGGTTTATTATTTTCCTCAGGAATTTAAGAGACGGCAAGCTAGGAAAAAGTATCTTCCCTATAAATAGAACAGTTTCAAGAACAGAAAGATTTGGAAGTCTGCGTCTGTGTCTTGTTGTCTATCACTGACAGAAAGAAATTGCGAACCATATAATGAGCGTCATTCATAAGTGTTTCGTTCCGCTGTATAGAATGTCCTGATGTGATTGTGTTACATAAGTAAGTAACGATAAGATACAGAATACGCACCGATACCCATCTCTAATCATTAGTGCCTGAAACGAAGTACATGTAATTCAAGTACATGTATATGTGGAACGTACATCTCTCTCCTAGTTAAAATATTCTTTTTTTTTTATCTTATACGACGTATTCGGGCCTTATCTTCGTTGAGACAATAATACCATCATTCGGGAAGCAAACCAGTCAACCCTTTTTTTGTGTGTCTCCAGTCCTGCGATGGTTTAATATGTAGGTTGTCGAGACTAGAGCCGCTGCCTGGTCTAGACCTTGTTCCCTTAACTGTAGCACATTTCACTTATGTACACGTTTGAACTCTAATCAGGATGCCCGGCATGGGAGAGACACTACGCAAAAAACATGTCTCCACTTATAAGCCCAGTGTGTTCGGTGTGTTGGCCGGTACTTGCAGATTCTGGAGAAACGGGACCGTCCGAGTCACACGCAAGCCACAGGCATAAGCGCATTCTATTTTGAGAGCCTTGTATTTATTTCAAGAGCTTGGTTCCTGCAAAGTGTGCATTTTTTGTTAACCTTTGTTACCGAATTCTTTTACATCACTACTTTGCCATCTACGACAGTGCGCATCGAAGCCATTAATGCTTAGTAGTTAGTAAGCCTATTCGGTTATGCTTTTGTCGTGTTTTGCGGTCTCCAAAACACGCAATGAAAAGTAGATTATATAAAGAAAAAGTGGCATATTTCACACTGAGTGTAAATCCTGAATATATGCGTGAAGAGTGATTGTTGAAATATTATTATTGAAATGTATTTTTAAAAATCGCTATGACACGTTACTAGACAGTCGATGATGAAAATTAAGAAAAAGTTTCAGGGAAATAAGAAGGCAAAAAGGTAAATATCATTACATGTAGATTATGGCTAGACTGATAGATTCAGAGATAAACAGATAGACAGATATACATGTGAATAGATAAGATGGGTTGAGAGGAAAACAATGAATAGAAATAATCGATTTACAAAAGATAAGATATTAAAAAAAAAAAAAACTTCCATTCGTTCAAGTGCCCCACTTTTAATATCTTATTGTTAATATCAGTATTATATTTTACTATTATTATTATTACACATTGAAACAATTTTAGTTAGAAAAGACAGAGAAGAAAACAGAATAGCGTGAAAGTATTTGGCCGAGCGCAATCTTTTAAACGATCGATCAGAGATGTGGAGGCATCACTAGGAATCCGCTTTTCGTTGTTCTGTCAGTTTGAGTTGCTGTTTGGAGGTCCCGAACCAAGTGCGTGTGTAAAGGCACACCACGCGTGACATTGACAGAACAAGCCGAGGGATAATTTACACTTGCCAATCTTATTACAGATTCCAAATGTTTCTGTCAATAGCTATTATATTGCTTAGAGTTTCTCTGAACAAAAGTTTAATCGCCTTTGTCAACGAGCTAATTATTCAGCTTTAAATTCTCCGGAAACCAAATTTGAGGCGGTGGTGGCAGACAGTTGAATGATATAGGATAGTTATAAACTTTCGTGAGAGCGTTCTATTGAGTGGTGCAACGTTTTCCCAATTCCATCTCCTTAGTCACAACACTATCAATTTTTCATGGAAACGTGGCACTTTAGTCTCCACAAGTGTCCAGTGGCCGCTTCCCCTCATAGGCCTTATGTCCTAAAGATTTTTATAATTGTATTTCCTTGTCTTGAGGTTCACTTTTTCTGGTGCCGCAATGCATGGCCAAGACTGTCATCAGCCACCTTTTCCATCATCCACGTACCAAAAATGTAATCATGTCCACATTATCTTCTGATCACGCTGCAGCGTAGTCTCCTATCTCACAGAAGAGGCGTACACGCGTCAGCGTATACACATGTAAACATCAAAGCTTTTCTTATTTTAAAAAAGGCGAAATAACGATGATTTGATCTGTTAAATTTATTACTAAAACCAAGGCGACTATTTTAAAGACCAGACAACCGCCGAGTATATTACACGTATACGAGCTTGAACTTCTAATCTATACCAACAAGGCTGTAAGTCCAAAACCCTCACCCGTTTTTGAGTTGAGCCTTTTTGCTAGTACTGGCGGCGAGAGAGCTCTTAAAATCCTAACAACTTGTCCTGAAGGTATAACAGTCGATGGCTTGAACACAGTCATAATATATTATTTTACATAGACATGTTATTTCAATTAATCTACCTGTCTGGGTTGGATTTATAAAACAAAGTTTACGATGGCACTGCAAACTTTGAATCGATTTATCTGAAACAAGATAACTTGTCCTCTATAATTTAGTATGGTTGTTCCCTTTTCAAAATTAACCCTTACAAAATAGTCGGTGTGGTTGACTAACTTTTGACAATTTTACGTGCTGCCACAGAGAGACAGTGAGGTACTACAAGGTATCATTATACTGACTACGATTCCAACCGCTAATTCCCGTTTGGGATCCCGACACTCTACCACTTGCGCTAGTTTATCCAGCACGTAACCCATGATCCCCCTCAAAGAGTATTGGATAATCATTATTTTGATTTTTCGCTTCAATAATCAAATGTCTTTAAAATCAATTAAGAAACATAGGTAAATTTTTTTCTTTGGAACAGGTTTGATTCTGCTCTTTAAGGATATGACGTTTGGTTTCTTATCGTCCATCGACAGCAGCTATGAGACGATGTATGAACGATGCCCAATGTCGCGTGCTGATGCCACAAAGAGGCAGAAGTAAGTCTGAACTAGGCCACATTAATCTGACATTGATCCATCCATCAGGGACTAGGCCAGGGACATTGAAGGGTTAGGAAACTAGATCTTAAAGTTGTTTAGAATCAAAGACTAGAAATATTGACATCTTGACAAAGAGATGTTGTAATTTAGAATGTTAGTAAAAGTAGGATATTGGATTATACTAATCCTTAGTAAAAGTTGGTAAAACTGCCAGTAAAAGTAGGGCCAATCACATCTCTTGGCTAATTATTATTCTTGGAAAGCAAAGCCCATATTCTCGAGCATCCAAAAAATGCACACTATGCCAAAGCTAAAAGTTTTTAATTGTAACGAAATCAAACTGGAATAAAAACAAAAACAAAAACAAATACTGTTTACGTACATACACAGGAGAAAGCATCTAAACAGCGCAAGAAAGACAAACGAGATGAAGTTTTCTGATGAAAGGGGCGCAATGGCACTTATCAAAACACATGTGTGAAGACTTTGATTTTTATGTAAGTAATAATCAATCATTTTATTATATTTGGTCTGCGAGTGTGTCTACCTCCCTCCCTCACAAACGCTGTCTGTCTGTCTGTCTGTCTGTGTTGTCTCCCTCTGTGCCTGTCTGGCCTGTCTCTCTCTCTGTCTCTCTCTCTCTCTCTGTCTCTGTCTCTCTGTCTCTCTCCCTCTCTGTCTCTCTCTGTCTCTTTCTGTGTCTCCCCCCTCTCTCTCTCAGTCTCTCTCTCTCTCTCTCTCTCTCTCTCTCTCTCTCTCTCTCTCTCTCTCTCTCTC
>RQTK01000295.1:51225-64135 GCA_003991915.1 Elysia chlorotica
TCTCTCTCTCTCTCTCTCTCTCTCTCTCTCTCTCTCTCCACCCTAAGACTGTATCTGTGTATAACTATAAGAGCTCCCCTTGCTAAGGGCCTGAGCTGCGGCAGACGAAACTGTCAGTAAAAGTAGGGCCAAAGTCTAGACAAAAAATCGATACCCAGCCTTTGAAATCTACATTGTCGCAGACGGTGACAGACTTTTTAGAAGTTCGTTCTTCTTTCTATTTTTGATTATTTTCTAAAATAAATCATGTTCATTTCATAGATTGCTTTTGGATTCTGACTTCTTTTGAGCTTTCAGCGATTAGGGATAATTTTCCTGATTGTTCTATTAATATCCGTATCGACTATAGCTGTTAGTTAATTTAAGAACATATAGTCGATGGATTGTGATTCTTAAAATTTTTACTGAGGTTGCGTTGCTATTACGTTCCCTGACCTACGTAATGTTCTTATATTAACAATATTAAGTCTGTTATTATTACTGCTGCTGCTGCTGTTGCGACTACTAATACTACTACTACTTCTACTACTACTTCTACTACTACTTCTACTACTACTTTACTACTACTACTACTACTACTACTACTACTACTACTACTACTACTACTACTACTACTACTACTACTACTACTACTACTACTGGTAAATTTTTTTCTTTGGAACAGGTTTGATTTTGCTCTTTAAGGATATGACGTTTGGTTTCTTATCGTCCATCGACAGCAGCTATGAGACGGTGTCTTAACGATTCCCATAACAATGTCGCGTGCTGATGCCACAAAGCGGCAGAAGTAAGTCTGAACTAGACCACATTAATCTGACATTGATCCATCCATCAGGGACTAGGCCAGGGACATTGAAGGGTTAGGAGACTAGATCTTAAGGTTGTTTAGAATCAAAGACTAGAAATATTGACATCTTGAAAAAGAGATGTTGTAATTTAGAATGTTAGTAAAAGTAGGGAATTGGATTATACTAATTCTTAGTAAAAGTTGGTAAAACTGCCAGTAAAAGTAGGGCCAATTACATCTCTTGGCTAATTATTATTCTTGAAAAGCAAAGCCCACATTCTCGACCATCCAAAAAGTGCACACTATGCCAAAGCGAAAAGTTTTTAATTGTAACGAAATCAAACTTGAATAAAAACAAAAACAAAAACAAATAGAGTCTACGTACATACACAGGAGAAAGCATCTAAACAGCGCAAGAAAGACAAACGAGACGAAGTTTTCTGATGAAAGGGGCGCAATGGCACTAATCAAAACACATGTTTGAAGACTTTAGTTGTAATGTAAGTAATGATCAATCATTTTATTATATTTGGTCTGCGAGTGTGTCTACCTCCCTCCCTCCCAAACGCTGTCTGTCTGTCTGTCTGTCTGTCTGTCTGTCTGTCTGTCTGTGTTTGTCTCCCTCTGTGTCTGTCTGGTCTGTCTCTCTCTGTCTCTCTCTCTCTCTCCTTTCTGTCTGTCTGTCTCTCTCTCTCTCTCTCTCTCTCTCTCTCTCTCTCTCTCTTCTCTCTTCTTTTCTCTCTGTCTCTCTCTCTCTCTCTCTCTCTCTCTCTCTCTCTCTCTCTCTCTCTCTCTCTCTCTCTCTCTCTCTCTCTCTCTCTCCCCACCCTAAGACTGTATCTGTGTATAACTATAAGAGCTCCCCTTGCTAAGGGCCTGAGCTGCGGCAGACGAAACTGTCAGTAAAAGTAGGGCCAAAGTCTAGACAAAAAAATCGATACCCAGCCTTTGAAATCTACATTGTCGCAGACGGTGACAGACTTTTTAGAAGTTCGTTCTTCTTTCTATTTTTGATTATTTTCTAAAATAAATCATGTTCATTTCATAGATTGCTTTTGGATTCTGACTTCTTTTGAGCTTTCAGCGATTAGGGATAATTTTCCTGATTGTTCTATTAATATACGTATCGACTATTATAAGCTGTTAGTTAATTTAAGAACATAGTCGATGGATTGTGATTCTTAAAATTTTTACTGAGGTTGCGTTGCTATTACGTCCCCTGACCTACGTAATGTTCTTATATTAACAATATTAAGTCTGTTATTATTACTGCTGCTGCTGTTGCGACTACTACTACTACTACTACTTCTACTACTACTTCTACTACTACTTCTACTACTACTTTTACTACTACTACTACTACTACTACTACTACTACTACTACTACTACTACTACTACTACTACTACTACTACTACTACTACTACTACTACTACTACTACTACTACTACTACTACTACTACTACTACTACTACTACTACTACTACTACTACTACTACTACTACTACTACTACTACTACTACTACTACTACTACTACTACTACTGCTGCTGCTGCTGCTACTACACTAGGCTAGTCCTATTACCACTACCACTACTACTAATACTGCTACTAATCCCACAACCGCTGCTGCTGTTTCTATTGTAACAAAAGTTACTTCTCCTAATTATAAATTGATATCTACAATCCTATTCATAATGCATCTGACTCGGCAGTTTCATTACTTTGTTAAAATTTACTTAACACCAAATGTTAAGCTAATTCTTTCCAAAACCAAAAAGTAATACTTATGTCAATACTTTCTTGCAAACAGCAATGATTATAGGCCTAAACTAATTCTGCTTAAAACAGAAACCAAATTAGCCAAATACCATATAAAATATTAGAGGGCGATTGGAAGGCTTGGCATTGTCCGCGTAATCATTTGTAATAGTAATCTACCTGCTCAAAGGTGGTAGGGAATTATGCAAATGGCAGATTATGCAAAGCTCACACATTATCTACGAACATACTTTTCCAATATTTATACGTACGAGCTGCTGTTTCACATAGAAATCACATAAACTTCGGTAAACAAAAATAAACGCTCGTTAATTAATAGATGGATATGCGAATATTATTTCAAGATTTGGCATAAACAACGAGGTTGTCTACGGTAGAAGTGGACAATGCGCCGCTTTGTAAAGAACAGACAAAAACTTGCGTGGACGATGACAGACACTGTTCCTAGGCTTACCCACAGATTATAAAAGAACTCCATTACCTGTGGTCTTACCCACAGAAAGGTAAACAAACAGACGTCCAAATAATTTCTCCGCGTGACGCCATCAAAGTTCGTTCCCGCCATTTTATTTGGTTTACAGACGTTGTTAACAAATTATTATGTGCTACGTCCCCAATAATATAATTTAGATCTGCTAGGTATGGTTTTCCAAAATAATTGTAAAATAAAGACGTTTAACGTTGAAAAATAAATTTACAAATATTTTCACAGTGAAAACTGGTGGCCATGCTTCAACTTGTTTTATGTTGTTGTTTTGTTTTTTCGTTGGGATTTGTTCAAACACAATTAAATATAAGTCACGAGGTTTGTGACCTACGAGTATGTGTGTTTTGATTCTGTGTACTACCTTTTTACCACTCCGCTGTATGTGACAAGGTGATCCTAATTACAACGAAAATAGTTTTGCCCTTTTGTACAACTCTTTTTTTTAGTTAAGTGGCTTGCGAAACTTCTACTCTTTCATTTTATTTTTCAATTAGTTTTTCTGATATTTTGCTGATTTTCATTCTGTCTCAGCACTGATGGGACCACGTAATCGGCTATTTATGTTTGAATTCATTTTATTTTTCAACTAGTTTTCTGATATTTTGCTGATTTTCATTCTGTCTCAGCACTGATGGGACCACGTAATCGGCTATTTATGTTTGATTGATCTTATTGATTGTTACATGATTGAAAAAAAAAAAAAAGAACTGATGAAAACTGAAAAGAAGATGATGCTTTGTGTGCATCTTTTCTTAAGTAATTTCATATGCTATATTTTAAGTAGTTATGGATTAAGATGTTAGTTTTCATCTTAGCATTTATTGCGCATTTTTTCAGTTGCCCAAAGGTGATTACGATCTGTTATGTTCGATTTCGAAATGAAAGTAAAAATTTAAAGGCGCATCCTGTTTTTTCCGGATTCCCCGGCACTGTTTAAAGATTAGTGTCTATTGAGAACCAGATCAGAATGACAGCTTAAAACCAGAGACTTTGAGGGGTGAAAAATTACTTCCTGTTAGAATAGTATGTTTAGTATTGTTGGTTTGTCTTTATCTCTGTCCGCCTGTCTGTAACTCTGTATGTCTCTATTTTTCTCTCTCTCTATCTCTCTGTGTGTCTCTGTGTATCTGTCTCTCAGTCTCTCCGTCTCACCGACTCTGCATCTGTCTGTCTATCACTTTCTATGTGACTCTCTCTACCTCTCTCTCTCTCTCTCTCTCTATCTCTCTCTCTCTATCTCTCTATCTATCGCCTTATCTGTTTACCTTTCGTTCTTTCTGCCTCCCTTTCATTCCGTCTCACAGGTTCTGTCTCTCCCTTTCTCCCTGACTGTGTCTGTCTTTAAGTCTTTTCATATTGTCACATTAAATAACAAATACAGCCTCCCGCTTCCATGATGTTGCTCTCTCTCTCTCTCTCTATTATATCTGTCTGCCTGTCTGTAACTCTGTATGTCTCTATTTTTCTCTCTATATCTCTCTGTGTGTCTGAGTATCTGTCTCTCAGTCTCTCTGTCTCACTGACTCTGTATCTGTCTGTCTATCACTTTATCTGTGACTCTCTTTCTACCCCTCTCTCTCTCTCTCTCTCTCTCTCTCTCTCTCTCTCTCTCTCTCTCTCCTTTGCTGGGTATTGTAGTCTATCAATGTCTCTCTTAATCTATTAATGTCTCTCCAAATTATTTGCACTCCATGGCTTCATTGTTCTCATGCTGATATATTTCAACTAACTTCTCCTTTTACCCCTTTCCTCTTTGACATTGAGTGACCTGTGACATTTTAAACCTTTAGTAAAGGCATGTCATTCAGTAATATTTCCTTCCACGCGTCGTTATATTTTTTAGGCTTGTGGGAAAGGTTGGCATGCCACAAATAGAATAATAATTGAGACCCCCCTTCCCCACTTATCCAAACAATAGAAGTCTTTAAGAGGCCAGTTTTTATTCTACATAAGGAGAATATTTGTTTGTAATCGCTTTAGAAATTAGGGTTTGCTGACGAAAGTAATGAAAATAGAGGTGGATCACATCCATGAATGACACGATTAGCTAAAACATACATTGCTTTTGTTTCTTTTCTTTTTGTTTTGTTTTTTGTCCTAAAACTACTTGATCATTGTCAATGTTCTGCTGTGTGAGCTATAAATGACAAGGGCTAGCACGTCTAGCCCTCGCGGCTCCACGCATACTCTTTCCTTGATTCTTTATGCTATTTTAATTAAGCGGTGTGTACAGAGCAGTTCCTCCATTGGTCCAGTCCCACGCTCTTGGGATCAGATATCTCAGACGGTAGTGGAATAGATTGGCAAGTAAAAGGTCAAATGTTCGAGTCTTAGCTGGTCCCCTAGTGTCTGTAGAGGATTTTTCGTAAAACATAATGAAACGTTAAACTGGTCAAATATAATGCAGAAGTAGATCTATAGGTTTTCAAATGGACGCGACAACTTCGGCATAATTATTTTATAGGGTAGATTCTAGTCCACAAAGGACAATAATTTGTAAGGGTTCAGTATCTGTTCAATGTCTACAATTGCATGGCAAGTCTGTTTAGGACGTTTATACTTAGTAAAAGACTAGAGAAGCAAAACCTTGCTAGATTATTGCTTACAGTGCCAACTTTTGATTTATATCAGTACTATTTTACAGGTATACAGACAAATGAATCTTTTCAAAGTTTGCATAGTGCAAAGCAGTAAATTGTCACCCAAAAGTATGATGCAATATTTTAAAAGGAAGTGTAAACCTATTTTCTCTTTGTACTTAATACCCCCAGTCTTTAGAAAAGACGCAGTGACTAAAACTTAAAGACTAAAAATACAGTGGAAGGAAACTGCTATGTCAGTGACATTAAAGTTAATTTGTGTCTTTATCTGAATGATACTTGGTGTCTGTTCCCTTTACCCCATCGGACTCAAGCAGATCTGAGTGATTAACAAGCAAGGGATTGGTTCCGCTCACGATATTATGTGTGCAGGTTCTTCCTCAATCGATCCTGACAATTTTCTTGCTATGGGGATTGCTGTGATTTCAAGACCTGGTGGCTGTTTGCCAAGTCTGGTTGTCTATCAACTAATTTTTCGGAAGGAAACAGCCTGAATTGAAGAGGCTATAAATATTTAAGTGTTTTATTCTAAAAAAAAAAATGTAAAAATGGAGATCTCTTGTTTACCCTGGTGGGTTCCGGGTTTAGATTTGTCAATTTCGCTCATTTTTTTTTCCATTTACTGAACAAGGATAAGCCAGGGAAAAAGAAAAATAGGGTTTGTGTTGAGTGAAGAAAAAAAGTAAAGTTAATATATTGACGTCTTTTCTTTTTTAGATTGTGGCCGGAAACAAAAGAGGACCCACAAAGTTTGTTTTTTAACTTATTGTAAAATAATGAACTGAACATTCCGAACAGTAGTTTAAATATAACTAGTCATTTTTAATTTTGATCAAGAAATGAAAAAGCATTAGCCATTAAGGAATTATATTCCATATAAATTTTAAGAAGCAGAGTATGTGGTTACGAAGGAGATATAAGAGGAGTAAATCTGGGATTTTTTAAGCTTCCTCCTTTATTATCAATGACAAAAATTGAGATAGAGAAGGGCTTACGCAGAGATTTAACTTGTGAACGACGCGTTTTCAATTAATTTGTTTAACTGTGTACAGACAGGACATCGCTCGAATTGTGTTTTGGTGGGGTAAAATCCTGAATGGTAGATCACAGAATACCTTAATTACTTTATATCTTCATATGAATGTACTGTTGAACAGATCTAACCCACTTTGAGTGAAGGCTTGTTTTAAAGTGAAACTTAAACATAAACAATAAGGTTTTTGGTTTCCTGAAACAGACGACGATGGTTTAAATATTTAAACAGTAAATTAAACTAAGTAAAATGGTCAGGATGACTATGCATTAATATTTTAAAGAGACTATAGGTAGAGCAAAAAGCGTGGCGACCGCTAAAGAAACAGAACAGAAAAACCCACAGACGTTGGAAGATTTGAAGACAAACAAAAACAAAATCAGTTTTCTATTAAGTCAATAAAGTGAGAGTTAATCGATGGTATCAGTCAGTGTTAGGAAAACAAATGTTGAAACATTGTTGTCCTTGTTGCAAGCGATGGTGTTTCTAAATAGGATAATATAATAAGCTAAACAATGTGCATGAAACAAATTAAGTGTTCTCTCCCTCTACCCCCCCCCCCTTTTTTTTTGTTCTTTATTGTATTTGTTATGTTTTTTTCTTTTTTTTTCTTTGTTTTGTTTTTCCCCTATTCTCTGTTTTTGTTTGTTCTGTTTGGTTTTTGTTGTTGTTTTTTTTGGTGTTTTTTGTTGGGGGAGGGAAGGAGTTTATGAGTTTCTTGTTTTATAGACAGTCAAGATACAAGGAGGTTCTTCTAAGAGGGATAGAAAACGAATCCCAAAGATTGCGACAGAGAGGAGAGTAAAGAAGTGGAGAATAAGAATAAGATCCAGAAATAATTATGAGCTCATGGCAGATTGACCTAGCCGGGCGAAAATTAGGGCGGGGTCATGGCGGACGGAGAGAAGAGCAAGGTAGAGGGGATAGTGAGACAAATAATAATTATAGAGGACGGAAAAACTAATGAAAAGTTTTAAAAAGTAGGTAAAGTTGAGGAGTTCATAGAGAAAGACTCGTGTGCTAATTATATTGAATGATGCACAAATCAGAATGTACGTTCTGGGGAAAAGGTGGGCTGCTTAAACAAAAGCGCCCGCGAGGTATAGGTATATAACAGGATCTTCCAGGAGGGTAATTTTGCTCAATCCGTTTGCCTTCTCTAGGTAGAAAGAGATAAATACAAACAAAAAGAAAAAGGCAGGCATGTAGATGAACAGACATAAACAAAATGAGATTTAAGAATAAAAAGCAAAAGGTTCAGAAAGATAGAGGGTAGATTAAAAAAATAGTAGATCTAAATACCCACGGAACTAATTAAAGCATAGTCAGCGAACAACCAATTGTAAGAAAAACAGCATTTTATGATTCGGATTTTTTTAGATAATGAAATCTTCATCTGTTTGTCACTACGTCATTCTCTAAAAAGAGGCAGAGATTCAGAGAGGAAGAGAGAGGGAGGGGGAGGTTTAGAGAGAAGATTGGGGAGGGGGGGAGGGGGAAAGCGACAGACACTGTCAGACAATGGACAGATAAACAGACTGTCAACAAACATCCAAGCAGAAACACACATGCAACATATAAACAATAATTATGTTATGCTGGTATCCCTTTAAATTGCTGCTCTCCTACAGAAACTTTTCTTTTTTTAAATTTTCTATATTTCAGGATTTGATCATCACCCAAATCGGTGAAAAGGAACATGTACTGTTTAAAGATGGATTCTTCCAGTGATGCAAAAGAAATGCCAAAAATAATGCGAATGATGAAAAGTTAGACCTAGATACTCCACGTATTAAACAGTTAAGGCAATTTAGACAAATAAAAAAACAATATTAATGCATATTTAAATGAAGAAATCAGTTTTAAAACTTGAGGAATCAATGTATTGTAAATAATGGCGATTTCATTGGAAATTAATGCGCAATACTGCTTTATTTTGTTAGACAGACAGAGAAGGTGAGAAAATAATTATGATAAATGTGAGAGCGAAGTTATAGAATTAATAGAATTAATTCCTGTAACGACGATTTCCATGTACGTATGAGGAATGAAGAATGCCTCAGTACATTTTACCTATTCACATTATACCGCCCTTGGTAAAAAAAAAAAAAGATTAAAAAAAAGCAATTCATGTGCACTTAAACTTTAAACAAAACGTGGTGACCCAGTGAACATAAATTAATTGGTGCTGAAGGGAGCGAAAAGCAAATCGGGTAATAACGGAAAGCAAAAGCTTTGGACGGTGCATGAGAAAAACAAATACTTTTCGCGCGCTCGTGTGTTTTCTTTCACTTGTTTGCTGCTTCTACCTATTGTTGTTGAGACCAAGCTTTATCCCCGAAATCGCTGATTAAAATTTTGACAGGAACCCCACAGAGTATGGCAGTAACCAATACAAATACAATTATGTTGTATAATAATAATAAAGATAAATGGCGATGAATCTTATACGAAGAAATACGGTTAATGTAATTTAAAAAAAGGCAATTTTAACATTTATAACTGAACAAAGACAATATCAGTGTTTTGTTGAAAACATACAATCAATTTATTCTGGCAGGAAATATGCCAAACCGCTTAAATATCACGCATTGCAGAAATTAAATCTTGATCTGTGATATGGCATTCAAACATTAGATCGATAATTGGCTTACTCGTGTTTCGATATTTCATACATAACGAAAAAAAAAGGGTTTGCCCTTAGTAAATAAAAGTGTGAAAATTTTGGGTGATACATTTTCTTTCTAAAGCAACAACGGACAACTCTGGTGTTGTTTACAACACTTAGATTTGTTAGATGAATATGAAAAATTAAGTAAGTAAAGCATACAAAAACTTAATTCAAAATTACAACGAAAAAAGAAAAAGAAATATAAAAAAAAATGTTTTTCCAAAAGCACTAAACGTAGAAGTAGCGATAGCAACAGCACCAACATTACAATAGCAGCAGCAACATCAGTAATAAGTAAAACAGTAGTAGTAGTAGTAGTAGTAGTAGTAGTAGTAGTAGTAGTAGTAGTAGTAGTAGTATTAGTAGTAGTAGTAGTTGTAGTAGTAGTAGTAGTAGTAGTAGTAGTAGTAGTAGTAGTAGTAGTATAATCAATTAAATGTGAATGTTGCAGTAGAGATTGGTTATAAATATGCAAGGCACCAAAAAAAATGACAAAATAGATATAAAGCAGCTCTAAGAATACAAAACGATGCAAACATAAGCTTTCGGCTTTAAGCCTTCATCAGACTGACAATAAAATTTGTTTTTAAATGCCTACCTATACACTAAGCTTTTACATGTAAGAGATAAAAAGAGATACACAATAAAGTAAAATAGATAAATAGACCATGAATATAAAATATCTAAATGTAAAATAAAAGCAACAGTAGTAAAGAAATCAAATCTAGATCCAAAAAGAGAGTCAAATAATCAAACAATAAGAGAACTAATAATCAAGTTATATTACATTAATTAGCCTAGATCTGAAATAAACTAGAAGAAAAAGAAGAAGAAGAAGAAGAAGAAGAAGAAGAAGAAGAAGAAGAAGAAGAAGAAGAAGAAGAAGAAGAAGAAGAAGAAGAAGAAGAAGAAGAAGAAGAAGAAGAAGAAGATTATAGGGATAGGGGGAATGAATGTGTGATAAACAGCTGCATGAGAATGATGTAAGAGCCAGAGACATCAACTTGGTTTTCGCTTTGCTCATTTGAAACACGAGATAAGATTTGCGAGACTGGTTGATAAAAACGTGTGAGTCTTGTGTTATCTACTCACCAGCGCTTGTGCCCAAGTCCTTTTTTCCCACAGAATAGCCGCAACAACACAGTCTTTCAAGAAAGATTTCTTTGTGGGCGTATAATGTCCTTGGTATCGTTTGAAACCGAAGATTAGAGTCCAGGTTCGGTTACCAAGCGAGCATCAAACTAGGGAAACTTTTTTCTTCAAGTTCAGAGGGAAATAAAACCACTTGTTTGGCAGTTGTTCTTACCACTTGCACTGATTTAATAATTGTCCATCAGTTGTTTAGATATCGTAAAAATAGAAGTTCAGATCTATTTAAATAAAAAGGCCAGGAGATTTTTATTTTACCATAATAGCCTTCAACACATACAATAGATGTTTACATTATCTTTGTCGAATGGAGATATATAACTTAACAAGAAAATAGTATATCAACTGGATATAACTAGATTTCTACCATCTCACACATGAGCATATTAAATGCTTGAATAGGGACAACAGATATAACGCCGTTATTTGACGCAACTTAATTAAGCAGACGCATTGTCTTTAGATCTATCTAGTGAGTGAGACGGAAACTTTGCGAGCTTAACTCCATGTCCTTAGTTGAAGTATGATCTCAAGGGGGCTCGTATACAGCGGTCGTATACAGGCACTGATTTGCATCACATTCACATAGTCGTGTGTTTCTTTCCACTCCACCCTTTCTCTCTGTCTGTCTGTCTGTCTGTCTGTTTGTCTGTCTGTCTGTCTGTCTGTCTGTCTGTCTGTCTGTCTGTCTGTCTGTCTGTTTGTCTGTCTAGATTAGACTGCTTGACGTGCCCACTAGGAACAGAAGACACAATAACCTAATGAATTAACCACTCGACCACTCGTCGTTTCTCTGCTGGTTTAGTCTGTCTGTCTGTCTGTCTGTCTGTCTGTCTCTCTCTCTGTCTCTCTCTCTCTCTCTCTCTCTCTCTCTCTCTCTAGCTCTCTCTCTTTACCTCTATTTTTCTTTCTCTCTCTCTATCTCTCTCTCTCTTTAGTTCTCTTTTTCTTTCTCTCTCTCTCTCTCTCTCTCTCTCTCTCTCTCTCCCTCTCTAACTTTCACTAAGTCTTGCTTTCGCGCTTTCTTACCGCAACTGGAAGATAATTAAATTATATTTTTTTGTTATATTTATTATAACGCGACTCACATATTTACTGATTATGTTGGTAAAACTAAAGACCTTCAAAGTAGTAATAGCCTTCCTGGTTAAATGGAATAACGCACTGTTACCAATTACGAGCAGTCAATTCACCACAATCACAATAGAGTGATACTTAAGAAACTTGTGAAAAGAAATCGTTCCTGTCTTTGTTGTTACACAAAACCTGGCATTAGCTTAAAATAACATTTCCTTGGCTTAAAATGAGTCCTCAAACGACTAGATTAGTTTTTCTCGATCTAGATTAGACTGCTCGACGTGCCCACTAGGAACAGAAGACACAATAACCTAATGAATTAACCACTCGACCACTCGTCGTTTCTCTGCTGGTTTCTCGCTCACAGCCAGCTATGGCTTACAGTGTCCTGGGTGTGATAGATCTAACCAGCGAGAAACTCGCGGCCGGCGTCAAGCCTGCGACACAAACCACACGATTGTCTGTGAAAACGAGCCAACTCGCCGGTAATATCACTTAGTTTTACAACAAATCTTTGATTCCACGATAGAGACTAGGGAGTATTTACAAAAATATATTATGTACAAATATAGTCTAAAATTTGAGGTATCCACAGTCTAGATAAACCGGCACTTTATGAAGACTCTTATTTTCGCTGTTTACACCTAACACTATAATCATATGTGAACAAGCAACCCCAAGTAGAAGTCAAATAATTACATGTATAAACACAAGTCCAAAAATCAACAAAGAAATGAACGTTCGAAACCCGAATACAAAATTTTTAAAGCTTTGTAAAATTGGTCTTGCCACATTATTATTATTATTATTATTATTATTTTCCCGAAGAACAGCCAAATTACGTTGTTTTTAAATTAAATAGAGTGCTAATGAGAAAGATTGTGGATGATTATCGTGTTGCTGGAAGTGAGTGATTGGAATGTAATGGTCTAATTACCAGAACTAAGGAAGACGAAACAAAAGAGAGAGAGAGAGAGAGAGAGAGAGAGAGAGAGAGAGAGAAAAACAGACAGACAGACAGACAGACAGACAGACAGACAGACAGACAGACAGACAGACAGACAGACAGACAGACAGACAGACAGACAGACAGACAGAGCAGACAGACAAAAGAATATTAAAAAAGACAGACAGACAGACAGAAAGACAGACAGACAGACAGACAGACAGACAGAGACAGAGTGAGGTGCAGACACTGGGACAGAGCGACAAAAAAAAAAAAAAGAAACAGACTAAAAGACAGAGAAATTGACAGGAAAAATCATATATAGGGTGACAGTGAGAAAAGAGAGAGAGAGAGAGAGAGAGAGAGAGAGAGAGAGAGAG
>RQTK01000295.1:64377-80393 GCA_003991915.1 Elysia chlorotica
AGAGAGAGAGAGAGAGAGAGAGAGAGAGAGAGAGAGAGAGAGAGGAGAGAAAGGAGAGAAAGAGAGAGAGAAAGAGAGAAAATGGAGAGAGAGAAATATATTAGGGGAGCGAGTTCGAGAAGAGAAAAGCATTATTTTAGAATCACGGTGAGCAACTCTGGCAAGTAAGCTCGCTAATGAAGGACACATTAAGAAGAAAAAATTAGGTGCGAAAAATAATCCTCAATTCGATTAGGTTTAAAAAAAACTGAAATAGTAAGGTATAAAGGAGAAGATACAAAGAGGGAAAAGGGATAGAGAAAGGGGGGAGAGAGAAAAAGACAGACAGGTCGACAGAGACAGACATAGAGATAGACAGAGACAGACAGAGAGAAAGAGAGAGAGAAAGAGAGAGAGAGAGAGAGAGAGAGAGAGAGAGAGATGGGGATAAAGAGCGAAAGTAATTAAATGGAACGAAAGGAGGGCGAAGCTGGTGTTGTGAGGTTAAAAGTAAAGAGTTCGGAAAAGCATAGGCTATCGTGACATACTTTACGAGATTTCCCTGATTCGTGAGAAATAAAGGGGAAAAGACAAGAAATAAATACATCATTTAAACAAACATAATAAGTTGGCACATGTTGAGCTTTAACAATTTTTTCATTCTTATAAAATTAATGTCTATTCTATAAAGGAAACAACGCACCAACGATGAGAAATAGGAAAAACAGCTTGATATCAACCAAGTTGATTACAGTAACCGTTGTTACCTATAATTTTTTTTTAATCACACATTATTTGAACAGATTTTTAAATCAATTCCCACGACCACTGCATTATATAGCTATATATAATCTTTTTTTTTTAATATAAATAATTGCATTGGTTCTAACATCGAAATAATAGCAAGACCAGCACTTGGAGAAAAAAACGTCGGTGAGTAAATTCCCAGAAAGCATGGTTTTATTTGATTCTTTTATCAAGCCAGTAAAAATAACAAAAACTATTAGTAAAGAAAAAGAGACAGTGATTTCTCATAACAAAGCCTTCACAACATGTCAATGTATCTGAAGACCAGCTAAGGTCATCACAGAATCAGATCTACCCAGCGAGACGCACTTGAACTGATGTTAGAGACAAGACAGTTTAATGGAAACATCCAAAACAATCATCTTTGAAATTACTGTAAAGGTCACACTAGAAACCCCGTTTTGAGGAATTTTTTCTTCTTTCCGTATTTATAATCATACTAATAATGTTTTCAGTTCAAACCGTGACCTTTTCGAACAGGATACTATTTCGATCTATGAAATGTGACCTTTAAAAAGTGTGACGATTTTAACATGTTAAAGCTATTTTGCTTCTTTTTTTGTGTGCTTTGATTTCTTTTTTTTTTTTTTATATATCTCCGCCATTGAGTGAGGTTGTCACAAATGTCATAACAATATCCAGTAAGGACAAACCATGTCATTTTACTTTGTTGTGTTGGCTATTTTCTACTCCTCGTTATGTTACTAGAGCTACATCTACTAAAAATTCAACTACTACTAGTACTAATGCCACAACGAATATTTTACTAATGCTACAGCTATTTACTAGTACTACTGTTAGTGCTACTGCTACTTATACAAATACTGCTAGTGCAGCTATTACTACTACTACTACTACTACTACTACTACTACTACTACTACTACTACTACTACTACTACTACTACTACTACTACTACTACTACTACTACTACTACTACTACTACTACTACTACTACTCTACTACTCTCTCTCTCTACTGCATCAATGCAGATTTAGACCAAAAATAATATTTCTATTTTTCTAATTTTATTTCCTACTTATTTCACCTAACTTTTTTATGGCGCTCTTCTCAAATTACATTACCACAACACTGCTCTTTTTCCTGCATTGGGCTATGGCTGCAACAATTTTATTGGCGCTGCGAAAAAGATAAATACGGTCGTAAAAACATACATTTTTCGCCGGCTATAACAGTCAAATGATATAAATATACCAGTTTGCAATAATCTAAGCGTGTAATTAACTGGTTTCTCTGTCAATGAACTCTTAACGAAATCTGCCAGACGCAAGTGTGTTCTCTTTGTCCTGAAAATATCAAGAGTTACGCTGTATCATTATTAAAGGCAAGAGCAGCACAGGACGAGTTGCGAAGTCTAGGCCTAAGAGCTATGGTTCTCCACTTCTATAATGGAAGACCCGCTTGTTGGTTTTTTTTTTCTTTTTCAGTTCTCATTTAATGCGCCGTCAACATTACGCCTGCGTGGGTCATGGTATTTCTCTTTACCTAACGAGCCCCTTCCCCTTCCCTCTCTTTGTATCTTTCTTTTCCTCTTCTCTCTGTATATCTCTTTCTCTCTCTCTCTCTCTCTCTCTCTCTCTCTCTCTCTCTCGATCTTTCTCTATTTCTTCTCGTTTTTTCCTCTCATTCTTTCATACCTTTAGATCCATCTCTCTATCTCTCTCCCCTCTCTCTCTCTCTCTCTCTCTCTCTCTCTCTCACAAACACACACAAACACGCTTTTTCAATAGATGTATGGCTCTATTGCTCTCTATGCATCGACCCTTACGCTTTTCCTATTGTTGATACAGTATTGAAAATAATTTTTAGATTGCCACATGCTCTAATTTGCTAGTAAAAAATGTCAACCATGTTCCACCCTAACATAATCATGTACTTTCCTGAATTTAGATATAAAATATTGGTCTTAAGTCCTAAGCATATTCAAAGAATATCTTCATATTTGAAATGTATAAAAAGCAGGCTAAAATAATTAGGCAGATATGTACACAATTTTTTAAAATAAACAATTGGTAGTTTTATGTGAAAAAAAGCATAAGAAAGATTGCATCTAAGATATTTTTGTCTTTATCTAGATGTAATTGGATCATAAAAATCACTGTCAAATGGTTTAACGTATGGCTTCATTTAGAATACATATACAGTTCAAGTCACTGCCATTTGTGATTTGACGTACCAATATTCTATTTCAATGAAACTAAACCTACGTTCACATTTGAAGTGTGTCTATGTGACTCCTTCATATATCACGCTTTTAAAATCAATGTTGGCATGCCTTGAGGAACAAGAGCCTAGAGACTTTTCTAGCTATTTAATTGGTGCTTCACATCTTTAAATAGAACTTGCTTCCATTGTAAGATAATCGATCTTAAGAGGGCACGCTAATCTCCGCCAGGGGCTTTGCTGAGGGAAGGCTTTACATAGGAAATACATCTTTCATAAAAGAAAGACCTGTGTTGATAAATAAATCGCCACATAACTGACATACCCATCTTTTAACGGTTAACAGTAAAGGCAGGGTGTGCATACATGTCCAGTTCTTTTTAATTCAATTTTCAATTTTGTATTAAATAATGTTACTGTTATAATAGAATGGCTTTAAAGGTAAATTTCACACGTTTACTTTTCTACATGCAGTTATAATTTTTTCTTTTTTAATTGCACTAAAATGGCAGAAAGGCCCGGAAAATACCAACACATTCCCAGCATAGTTAGGGCAAAGAAACCAGAGCTGGTCACCTCCACGTGATGTCACCAGTGTGAAAATCACATGAAATGGAATCACACCAAGAACAATGTCCAGGCTAATTCGATCATCCCTGTCTAGACGGGAGTGTCACGAGAGAGAAGCACTTTCTATCTCTTCGTTCACCACATCCAACAACTCCGTCTGTGCATATGATATAGTTAAAAAATCAGCAATAACAAAACATTATCTACGTATTATGAATGATTAACGTATGGTGCTTGTAAATTTCAAAATTGTTTATCATAAGCAAGGGTACACAGAGCAGAATCTAGATCTAAATCTAGTCTGTATATCTAAATGAAGCCGAAAAAGCGGAGTGCTAACCTTACAATACTGACCCAGACTACTCGTCTAGGTCGAGTGTGGAGGAGTGAATATGCGGCGGTTTGTATTGTACGCACGCCGTCGCGAGACCTCGTGAGCCTCTAGCCCTCGCCTGGGCTGGCTGGCTTGAGGAAGTGAAATCCGTCCTTCTGCATGCCGTTCACTCGCGACTCCTTATAAGCTTTGACACAATACGATGATGAGAACCAGAGTTTAAAACATTCACATTTATAACATGCTCCAGATAGGACAAGTATGTTAAGGGATGGTCTACTTTGAGGGTGAAAGGGAAAATAGAGACAGATTGGTGGATGAATGGATATATGGATAGGTGGATGGTTAAAGAATATAATGTAATAGGGTGTGTGAAATACAGAATAGAAAAATCAAAAACACAGGATCAGAAACCCAAAGACCCAAAGGCAGGAAGAAAGATCGCTGAAGAGGAAAAAAAGAGACACATACGGATAGACAGTGTAGACAGATGCAGGATTAAGATAGGAAAGCAAAGACTGGTACAAAAGCAGGAAGAAAGAAGGGGTGTAAAGAAGCAAAATAGGGACAGAAAGACATATTAAGGACGTAAAAAAAGAAAGAGAACAAGAAGGCTGAAAATGAGAGAGCGCGATCGACAAAACCGGTAACACCAGCACGCCACCTCTACACCCGCACCTCAAACAGGCATTATCCAGAAGGACATGGCAGAATTTCAACAGGAAAAAATGAGAGAGTGGTAGGGAAAGAAAGAGAGAGGGTTGAAGAGAGAGAGTGAGAGATATAGAGAGAGAATGAAAGAGAGAAAAGTGAGAGAAATAGAGAGAGAGTGTGTATGTGTGTGTTTGAATGAGATAAAGAGAAAGTGAGTGTGAGAAAGAGGGAGAATGGGTTACTGAGTGCGGTAGGGAGTGTGAGAGATTAGGAAAGTGCTGAAGGCAGTTGGAGACCATGAGACAAAAACGGAGGAAGAGAGTCAGAGATGAAAAGAGCCAATGTCAGAGAGAGAGAGAGAGAGAGAGAGAGAGAGAGAGAGAGAGAGAGGGAGGAGGGGGAGAGAGGGGGGAGGGGACATACAGACGATACAGAGAAATAGTGCTAGAGATAAGAGAAATATAAAGTTATAGAAAGAGAGAGATAAGAGAGATTCGGAAAGAGTGAAAGGGAAACAGGGGTGGGGTATTTTCCAAATATCAGCCTCATCTCGACGAGCAAGTTGTTTGGAGAAAATTTAAAACAAGCACTCGAAAAAATAAAAGAATAATAATTATTTCAAAGAAGAAAAGATAGCGACTATGAGATTGTTTGTGTAAGATGACTCAGTTGTCTTGCAGAGACATGTGAATGAGTGAGTTGGTTTTCTTAAAATACAAAATTACCAGCAGCAAGGCTTTGCCGACTGAAGTCTGAAATTTGTGAGAGCTGCCACACGGAGACAGTGCGGGGATAGTTACTGGACTCAGCCGATCACGTTTGCTGACGTCGACCTAACTTGCAGATAACAAATTCGGACAAATAAATGTTGTCTCTCTCTCTCTCTCTCTCGCTCTCTTTTTCTCCCCCCCCCCCCCCCTCTCTCTCTCTTTTTATCTCTCCCCCTCTGTTAATCTACATAGCTCTCTTTATGTTTTTTAAATCCTGATTTTGTTAAAATAAGAAAAATGGAAAACTAAACACGACCGTACCGTTTTGATAATTTTTCTAACGCTTGCCCGTTTCATTCGGCAATCAGACAAATCAGTAAGAAGCAGGGATTAACAGTGTGCATACTTCATTGTAACATTCGATCACCTAGCGAGATTTGTGCAGGCAACACGAACATCTGTAAGCCACCAGTGGTTGCTACTTTAATTAGCTTCTGTAACACATAATTACTGGCAAAACAAAACAACAACAAAGAAAAAGAAAAAATTGCAAATCACAACAAAAATTTTAATTATGCAGGAATCTGAAATTTATAGTAGCTTTAAATCCAGCCCAAAGGTAAAAGGTTATGTTTCTATAAACACAATAGTAATTTTTAACATTTGCATTTTTAGAAAGACCTTGATTAAAGACACAGATACTACTTTAATATTTAAATTACTTAGACAGTTCTATCCCATCCGGTTTTAGATACTGGAAACTTTATTTTTGATCTACCAATGTTTGTTTGTTTTCTTCTTCTTTTCTTGTCCATTTATGTAACGCCACGTGAGAAAGCCTATTGGTGATATTTTGTTTGTCTCGTAAAGAACGTATAGTATTCTATGGAAATAATGTTTCTATTTCTTTAATCACCGCTTTTACCAGATGGGTAGACGATGATTCTCTACTCTTCTATGTATTGTGTACTCTTATAAATCTATGAGAAAAAGTATCTAGGTTTGCAGTGTTCCACAGAGCTCATAGCAAGCCCTTTTTACCTGAATGATTTAAAAAAGCATAATTATGTTACCAACTTAATCAGTTGGTACTTCTTAGAGTTAAGGGAATTCAAAATAGTCCACATCAACACAATCCATTAAAAATATTGTAGGTTATGCCGATCGTATTGCTCATTTAGTTTTCTACAAATTTCGCGATCATGGACTGTGAAATCCCATGTTTGCCTTGAATGTTTGTATGACGAAGGTCATCTAGTAATTGAGTGTGCTGTTGCAACATTAATTTGTCACGTGGCTTTGTGCTCTTCACGTCAGAAAATAGCGCGCAGTGTTAGTCATGTAATCGTGACAAGATCTTACGACGCAAAGACGTTCATCTGTTTTTGTCAATACGAAGCATCACTGATGAAGTGGGGCGAAGTACTTCAAGGGTAGAGCGCACTGCATCGAATCTGACGATGGTAGGTTTAATACCCGCTCTCGTGGCTGTTTTTTTTTCTCTATATTATGGTGGGGCCGGTGTCACCAGTAATGCAACAGCTAGGTCCCGGGAACCCCACTCTGGTGGTCAGCAGAAGACTTGGATGGTCTTCATAAGAAAGAAGGCCTCGCTTGTCGATAACTAAACCAAACAGAGATCAATGCTAAGTAAAGAGGCCCCACTTGACGATAAACAAATTCTTGTATTTTTGACTGGACTTCTTTTTTTATATGTTGACGACAGAGTATTTCGTAAAACAACTTCCAAACTAGTTCTACATTAAATTATATTTAATAATGCTACTTTTTGTGCAAGGTAGAAAAGTCAAAAGGTGCTCTTATCGGCCTTTTGCAAGAAAAAAAAAACTATACACTATTTTACCAGATCTGAGATAAGTTGCAACAAAGATAATCTCATTATGTTCGTCTCTCAATTTGTCATCTCTTTTACAACTCATTACAATTTGTTTCCCATAGACATATCTTTCTATAAAGAAGAAAATAAAAAGGAGAGAAAATGGATATTTTTTTTTTTTTGCTTTTTTGACGAGGCGGGTCAGGATACCAAGATATTCATCGCCTATGATAAACTTCTCTTTGAAGATCAGAAAAAATCGCCGGAAAGCTTTTTTTTTTCTTCTTTTCTTTCTTTTTACATTAGAATGAGCGCGCGCGCGCGCGCGTGTGTGTGTGTGTGTACCTGTAGAGAACGATCGGGTCGAATAGTGCGGAGCTACAGATTTGAAATAATGAGCTCTGGGTCTGTCTTGAGAGCAAAGCAAATTGGAACTGTGACGCTAAACAAAGCACCCGTGAGCATCACTGTTATACTTAATTGGTATCGTATACAAGCATGATTGTTTGAATTGTTTTCATTCTTTTGTCATCACAAACTTATATTAAGTAATTTGCGATGATAGGAACATTCTTCGCAAATAGCAAATAATAACTAATGGACAAGTAATCTTTCTCACCTTTTCGATAACGATGATTTATGCTAAAACAGTTGTTGGTTGTTTTTTTATACCAACCTATACCAACCTCAACATGTTTGTTAGGCATACTTTAAAATGGTTACGGCGAAACGAAAACTTTCAATTGTATTATCTCTAATGGTCTTTTTGAAGTGGTCTATGGACAATACTTGTGTTATTATAGTCGTTTTCTTTTGATTACTGAAATTAAATGAAGAATTAAAACAACCATGGTGTGGTTACAAAAATGTTGAGGAGGGTTGGACAGACAGTAAGGATATTCAACTCTTTAAGTCTTTGGAGACGTTATGAAAAAAATAGCAATTTAATATTGGTAAAAGTTGGTTTGGTCAAACAAAAAAAATGCGTATGGAAAGAGATAATAAGGATCTTAGACAAACAATGGGTCGCAGTATATAACAGTCACGATACAATTACAGGAGCGCAAGTGCCAGACTAAGTAGAGATGGATGAGAGCTGTCGCAACGAAATAAAGCGCCTGATGATGATGGAAATATAAAGACTCGTTAAAAAATCGATACTCAATAACATAGTTCGAGGATCTTAAATCCGTTATTTGTCATAACTTGAAAAGCGATTTGTCTCTCCATCAATTTATTAACCTCCTAAATTATTTAGGGTATTATCTATGAATATAATTATTATAATCCAAATTGTTAATTCAATGCTAGTGACAACTAACGATTGTTCTTACCCTTTCACTTAATTTTTCAATTAAAAAAAAAATACAGGTAAAAGTGATAAATATACGTGTCCAATTTGGTATTCACCTCGAGATGTTGCATAACTTAATGCTTCATGTGAATATCAGTATACTAATAAATTACCTAAAACTGTCTGTGGGTTGGTAGCAAAGATTGTCTTTGAAGAACACAGCACAATACATTATTAATTTTACTGAAAATATTCTACTAGATTGTAGAAACGAGCAATATTTCCTGATCTGCCGTCTATGGGGATGCGTAAAGCGAGTATGTCTTTGCATCAAAACAATAAAACTAAACCGTGTATTAGTCATAGGACTTTGGTAACCTAGTGGTAAAGCGCGCGGCTTTTAATAGAATGTATGAGATTCTGTCCAGGTCGCCTCGTTCCCTACTTAGTGTGGCGATTGTCGTTCTAATGTATCTGGGAAATTTTTAACTCCTGTCATTCCCCTCTGTCTCTCTGCAGCAGCAAACAAACAAAATAGTTATATTAAAGTAAAGGACTCTTGCCACATACCCCCCCCCCCCCACAAGACCCCCCCCCCCCCCCCCCCCCAAAAAAAAAAAAAAATCTAGGAGACGATTTTTACGATCTAACAAAATATTAGACTTGAAGCATTGTTTTCGGCTCAATTCGGTCCAAAATTTGAAATGTTTTTTCTGCTTCTGAAACTCAATTTTTAACGATGCCGAAAGCAAGTACATGTATTGAAAAGTTTTTATTCATCCGAAGTATAGTGTTCTGGTTAAAATAGAAGACTGCGCAAACCAAGACATAAAACATAGGGAAATCAATTGTCAGGAACAGGGTAGACGGTGTAAGCTAATTGTTATTAATCATACTTTTGGCAATTTTTTGACTTTTTAAAGTTTCCTGTCGCTGTTAGATTGTAATTCTGAGTCACGCAAAAACTGGAAGATCCTCTAGGTATAGAGTTAAACTACATCAATGAACCTGTACATAAAATTAGTAGAAGGGGAGCATGGCTGATCTTGTCATGGATCCCAGCACATTGCAGTAAGTATTTGGCAGTTAAAGAGAAGACTGCCTGGCACGCAGAGGTTTTTGTTTGGAGCAAGTGCAAAATAATCTCACCTTCTAAGAAGCCAAAACCACCCCACACATTGATATTCCGAACTGGGCACAACCGACTTAGGTACCACATGTATAAAATTTGCAAAACCGAACAATCGGATCTGTGCTCGTGTGGTGCAGCAGCAGCAACTGTAGAACATGCGCTACAAGACTGCAATGACTATGAAGTCGCCAGAAGAGCTGTATTGGGCAGGCGAACGGATTTGCAAACAGCAAAGCAAGCACTACGGATCTATGGAGGATTTCGAGAAAACTGCAGCATTTGTTGCCCTAGCAGGGCTTGGTGGGTAACAACAGCATCCGAGAGCAAGAAGAAGAAGACTTGCGAAAACCCTTCTCGACTTTCTTTGCCACTGACTGTTGCTGTTATAAAAACGCCATAGACCAAAATGGCAAGGGAGAAAACTGCGGAAAGGTCCAAAAATAGTTTGCAATGTGTATTTTACGAATTACTCCGCTTTACCCCTACCACGAAGCAGTGTCATCTGCGTACGTAGGCTGGATATCTTTTTGCCCCAAATTTTTATACCATATCTTTTATCTTCGGCATCTATCATTATTTGCTTAGGCTGATGGGCCATAGAACTTCACGCTACACGCTTCACGCTACACGTTTTAAACGTGGACACTCTTTGTCTCTATTATGCGGGGCCATAGAACTCACTACACGCTACACGGGTCACGCTTCACGCCTCACGCGTGTAGAGAGAAATGAACATGCTCACTTTTTTTGCTTCACGTCGAGTCTGGACCCGGCGAACATACACTATTACAAGGAATAATTTGATTGAGATGGTAAGGGCAAGGCCCCTTCTCTGGCATCCTCGTGTGCCCGACTACAAGTACAAGAGTGAAGACCAGAGAACTCAAACTTGCGATGAGTTAAAAAAGCTTTTGATTCTACGCAAGCACCACCTCAATTTTTTTTTAAATCCCGCCCACTACTCCTATCGATTGCATGTTTACCTCTATCCCATCTTGTTAAATCCATCGTGTGGTGACCATATGAAAAGCATTGTTTATTTTAGGCATTAAAATTTGTCATGCGTTTTTCTGTCAAACTATATTACGCGCAGTCCATAAAATTAGACAGGGACTCACAAAATGCTGTGAAAACTAAGTAATTAATGTTGACGTAGATGAAATCTTTGTGAACACCTATTTTTATTGCTTAAACAAAAAGTATGATGTATTTGTATGCACAGACCTTTTAATGAACATGTGTTTTAATAGCTGCAATCAAAACAAATTTTATTTTCGGTAAAAGTTATCATGGGTTTTCCTGTCAAAAAGTTATACGCGCAGTCCATAATATTGGACAGAGCCGCACATAAGATTTCAATCTACGCACGGACAAAAATATAGATGTTTATGTTTGTTTTTGTTTTTGTTTTGTTTTTGTGCACCACTGTCGCAGCAACTTGTCCAGTAAGTGCTGGTGATATGAAGTGATTCATAAAAATTCTAAATTTTGGTCATAGCTTGCAGTTGGACTTTTCCCAAAATCTAAGGAAGTGTTTTGGTTGATTCAGTATATTGGTTTTTTAAAGTCTACCGTCATCATTTAGGCTGCATCGGGATTCTGACAGATTTACCCGCTGGCAAACATACAAATTATGTAGTGTTAGGATAACAGCGATTACGTTATACCTATACAACCAAACCAGTTGGGAACGGTATCTGATAAAAAATTAATTTGTCCAAACCTGGGATCGAACATATTTCTCTCTCTACTTCCCTGTCTGTGTCTCTCTCTGTATGTCTGTCTGGGTAGCTCGGTGGTCCTGGGGTAGAACATCGGCTTCCGACGCAAAAGGTCATGATTCGAGTCCTGGCGATTTCGCTTTCAACTGGTTGAGTCGGTGTCAGTTTCATGTGACCAGCTGAGACAGAAGTCATGGCATCCCTGCACATAAAATTGTCAGACGTAGGTCTTGTGGCTCGTCCACAATATAGCCTATATAGTGCTGATTTTGGACGTTAAAACCAACTCAACTCAACTCAAGTTTGCCTGCCTGTCTGACTGGCTCTTTTCTCCATCTCTCTCTCTCTCTCTCTCTCTCTCTCTCTCTCTCTCTCTCTCTCTCTCTCTCTCTCTCTCTCTCTCTCTCTCTCTCTCTCTTTCTCTCTCTCTCTCACACACACACACACAATTTCGCCGCCTTGACCAAACTGAAAACATTTTATCACTATAATAGAAACAGTGACATAGCATTTATTTTTAATCTTTTCGAATAATTAGAACTTTCTGATTCTTAGAGCTCTCTCAGTCTCTACTACTATACTACATGGGATTTCGTTTTCCCAAGGAGGATATTATACGGCGACGGCTCCCAAGATAAATATCTGATAATCTTACCTGTTGCCTTAGCAGGTGACATTATATTGAGTTCAACTAGAAGGAGACTTAAGTAGTGTGATCAAAAATCTATAATTATATATATATTTATATTTTTTTGTATTGTCCTACCTTGAGATTACGGCCATTTCTTGCGACACATGTGTTTCGAGCGGTTTCATCAACCGCTCTCTTCGGAGATAGATAGATATTTATAAAGAGAGAGAGAGAGAGAGAGAGAGAGAGAGAGAGAGAAAGAGAGAGAGAGATAAATATCTATAGCAAGATGACATTAATGATAATATAACCATTTAACAGTAAGCAGTTTATACTATCAGAAAAAAAAGATAACTCTCCAAGTACAATCCTTACACAATGTGCTGGAAGAATAAGCTTGTTGCGTCGAAAACTTCGTATGTGTTCCAATCTAAAAAAAAACAAACGAACAAAAACATTAAAACAACGAATAACGTCATTTTTAATTGATAAGCGATTACATTCTGACAAAGTATTCCGAATTCAAATACTGGCTGTTTTAGAAATAAAATACATGTGTATTTATAGAAAATGTTGTCATGTTGATAAGAAAGAGGCTGTTCTTAGCCGTTAAAAGACATTTATTTAGCTGTCTGAAACTAGAAAGTGTTTGTTTAGTGCAGCTCATCAAGTTAAAGCCATGCCTATTGTTGTTCTTGTTTTTTGCGGGGGTGGAAACCTGGTTGTGCATTACCCACTACTTATGCAATGAGTATTTCGATTTTTTGGTTCTCTAAAGGCGCTATATCATGGTATGAATTTTTCAAGAGAATAAACGACTGTAACGCCAATTTTTTCCTTTAATGGGGACGGTCTTTTTGGACATATTTTCACTTTTGGAAAAGGCAAATTTTCTAATTTGCATTTACATATCCACGAATCGTTGTCTTGTCGCAAAATATATTGGAGGCTCCAATTTAGTTGTGTGCAGCTGTGTAGCTTTACAACTTTGGTTTTCTATTTTGCTATAAAACCAATAAATGTGCTACTCCATTTTTAAAATTAATGTTAACAAAATTAGTAATTAACACAACGTTTTTGATTTTATGTAAAATAATATCAACGCAACAATAATAAACTGATTAATATGTTTTCAATTCTCAAAATTACATTCAGATAAACATTCCGTATTTACAAGAAGACTCGCTCACTTCCTGCTTAAGTTCATTGTATTGATAGTATTAGCATATCAGCATTTTTGTACATATCGCTAGAAAGTATAGCCTCTAAATTATTGGGCGCTATAAATGACTCATCAATTTGAGTCACTCACCTGACCGCTAACTTTTTACAAGTACTTATTTTTAGCTACTACTATCTGAAACATTTGGCAAATGTTTAAAGCTCGGTATCGACAATTTTCCATAATATGGAAAAACTAAAATTTAACAGAGCACAATATTAGTATGGAGTTTAAGTATATAAATTAGGAACTGCTAGAGAGAAAGAGAGAGAAAAAGAGAGAGACAGAGAGACAGAAACAGAGACAGACACACAGACACACAGACACGCAGACAGACAGACAGACAGACAGACAGACAGACAGACAGACAGACAGACAGACAGATGGAGAGGCAAACATGCAGACAGAGACAAAGGCAGAGAGTCAGATAGAGAGAGAGAGAGAGAGAGAGAGAGAGAGAGAGAGAGAGAAAGAGAGAAAGAGAGAGAAAGAAATAGAGCCGTTAGTAGAGAGAGGAAGACAGACATACAAAAAGCCAGTAAATGATGAAGAAAGAGAAGAATTAAGGGAGGAATGCAGACTATCGAGGGTGAACGCAAAAAGAATATTTTTATGAGACTGTGGATCAGTAAGTCAAACATAGTCAGTAGTAAAGAGATCTCGACATCTCGTTCAACAAATCAGATAAAGTATTAGAACGTGTTTTACAGCTCTCTGTGGAGTAGAGGTATAGATAGGAAAAGCAGTAAGCTAAAGAAACGACGTGCCTTAAAATGATCCTTTGTTGTCATTATGGCAATGCCTTTTTTAGATAATTTTGGTAAACATTGGACTTTCAACAAAGAGGCCGTAGTTCAAAGATTATGGGAGTGTTATCTTCTTCTATGTAAACTCTGCTAAAAATCAAACGACATAAGTATTTGAACTAGCTGAAACTAGTAGTATTAGAGTATCATTAAATGCGTCTAAAGTTATTGTGTAATGAGCTAGTCTGCTATGAAGAGAAGAGAAAGCGGCACAAAAAATTACAGTAAGAGTACATGTGAGCTGTATTATTGTAATAATCGCTGCAATTAGGACAATTTACATTGTTGCAGTGTAGAACGCATAGGCTGAAATAAATTTTCTCATATTCTCTATATAACATTCAGTAGAATAGATCCACTTAACATTTATAAGGATAAAATATGTTTATTAGGAGGGTTTCATAAAAGGCGGGGGATTACCAAAGGAAGGGCAACAATTTTCATTTAGCGTCAAAGTTAGGGGCACAGCTGGGACAGTTTCATAGTGCTCGTGGGCTAATAGAGTGAGGAAGCAAATAATTATTTTCTAGGTATTTTATTTTAATAAATGTATCACTGCTACCCTTATTGGCACTCTTATTATAAAAAACCGGGTTCACTTTGACCATTTTGGTGACTTGACCTGTAAAACATCGGTTCAGTTCAGTGGAGGTGTATTTTTTCAAATATCGGTGTCAAAATGCAATGTATATGATAGAGATAAAGTATTAATTCGTTTTTCTTAGGAGGTGTTTTATCAATGTAATTTAGCATATCATTTATATTTTAAATTATTAAACAGAAAGGTTAGAGGAGAGAAGTAGGAGGGAGGGAGAGACAGACAGACAGATAGACAGATAGTCAGACAGACAGACTAACAGACAGAGACAGGCAGATATAGACCAAGATAAATTAAAGAAGAAGAAAGAGAGAGAGAGAGAGAGAGAGAGAGAGAGAGAGAGAGAGAGAGAGAATAGAGAGAGAGGGAGATTGATGCAACGAGACACCATTAAAATTAGTCAAATAGCAAGGTAGCAAGAGTTTTTTTAACCCGTAGATTCAAGGTTATACACTCACAATAGATCGCAAATCGGGATAGAGATACAATACTGGAAACTCATGAAAAAAACAGAGACAGAGACAAGCATAGACAGGAAGACAGACAGACAGATAAAGAGAGACTTGGTAAGATAGATAGAGACAATAAGAGAATGAAAGAAGAGAAAGAGAGAAATGAAAAAAATGAAGTTAGTCCTGTGTTCTTTACCATCATATAATTTTCCTTTCATGTATCTCTTTCTAACATTGTGGTTGGGATTTATAAACCCGATATCTTGTGTGCATTTATGCATCCTTTTTTTCTTCTTTCCCTTTAGACCTACATATCCTTTCATGATTGTATTTGAACCCTCTCCGACTATTTATGTTTCTACCCGGGCATATTCACAAGAACTGGAAGTTACTTTTTAATAGTAGATATTCAGATGATTATTCAAATAACTTTTATTTCAATAACTGATAGCAATGTATCCTGCTTTTCGTCATCTTTATCATCATTGACACATTATTGCTGCGATAACGAGATAACTTCCTTCAACATAAGTTCCTTTGCGTTCCAAATGTATTTGGGGAAAAACCGTTTCATTATCTTTAAGCGACCTAAAAGTAAAGGAAAACCCACTTGCGTAATCTGTGGCACAACATAATGAATGATGGTATAAACTATTTTTAGCATTGCAAACTTTGGTGTGTGATTATAGGCCTACTTTATTATTATCTTATCTTTTAAAACGAATAAAGGTGTGTAGCATCAACAGAAAGGCAACGTTGGTAGAACAGGAAAGGTACCATTAAGGAAGGATAGAAAAGAAAAACTCCCCTGAAAAGAACTAAACTTTTGTTAGTATTTATAAGCGGTAAATAATTATTAAAAAATATATATTAAAGTAAATTACAAAGTCTGGCCAAGAAACTCGACCAACGAAGCAATGGAAACCAAGTCATTTCAAGAAGGTTAGTTTCATTCAATTTATGTTTAAGATTATACTTTTTTAAATATTCGCTGAACACCAGCATTAAAATCATTTAAAGATATAATTTGTAGTGTTTATTTTTAATTATATAAGGAAAAAAAGAATCATGATGTTGGTGATTATT
>RQTK01000295.1:80509-90509 GCA_003991915.1 Elysia chlorotica
TATTATTATTATTATTGTTATCATTATTATTATTATTATTAGATACCTTTTCTATGTCTTTTTTTTCCTTCATCTTCTACTTTTTTTTATATGATTTACGCACTAAAAAAATATAAAAAGAGATTGGTCGTTTCAGAAGATGGTTGTTCGAATTAATGGATCAAAACTTAGGGGTAGGGGGGTGTTTTAATTGGGAGGGGTGCCTACGGGGGAAAACATGCTTATATCAAGGCTTCCTAAATTAGAAGGTTAAGGCACCGAATCCCACTAAGTGTAAAGATTTGGGCAACCAAGGGTTAATGTGATTTAAATCTAATAACTTGATCATAGAAATGACAGATTTATATATACTTAGAGAGTATTTTTGTTTAGCCTACTAGCCTAGTAGACCAAGAATGTAAACTGTATCTGCGTGCGCACTATTTTGGGGATATTTTTTGAAAATTCATAACAATCTGAGATTTCGTATTAATTATATTGTTTGAAAACACACGTGATAGGTGCACTTTGGCTCTAACTGCAAGTCTTTGTTTATTTCGATGAAAATTGTTGGAAGCCTAGGCCTTATTCACAATTTGTAATGACGCTGCATCATCTTGTCAATTTTGAATTAGAGATGCCATTTTTTCGTCCGATTTCCTTAACTTGGAGACAGTGGACAGATTGGTGTTAGTCTTCAACGAAAGGTCAATTTGATTTCTGGCTGCACATATTACGTTTTGGGGACAAATTTGAACATTGATTTATCTTTCTTGGCCTAGATACCCTGTTTGTCGGGCTGTTTTTTGTTTGTTTGTTTGTTTGCTTTGATTTTTCCCCATAGAGGTAAATTAAAAAGTACCCATAGAATAGTGAACTGGTAAATCTTATGAGTACTTGAGGACTCCAAGCTTCCTTCTGGTTATCAGTAATATTTGTTTGTGGCTTTATCCACACACGTCATCCTGATAAACTCTTCTTGAGTTCCGATAGAACATGGCTGCCTGCCAACACAACCTGAGGCACCATAATTTTTTATATTGGAGATTTCGATGGTCTTCTGGTCAACAGAGCTGAACTTTTTGCTAGCAGAGTTGAAGAAGTGAATATTACAATCATCCTCTTACCAGATGTAGGTATGAATATGTGGCATGTAGCCGCGATAGTACACGTATTACTTCTAGCAAAGAAGGTAGGACGTCAATGTTGATATTATTCATTTACTAAAATCAGTACTAAAATCACTTTCTCTCATGTTATAGACCCTGTATACCCACAACTGACGAACCCCTCGTATAACCCAGATGAAGCTCAGCCACCACCACCGTACGAACCTCCAGCCCAGCAGCCCGAAGCACAAACGTACCCACAGCAGTGTACTTACGTAAGATCATTACGCTTTCGCTTTGTATCTCGCACTGATCCCTAGACTAACGTCTGACAATGTAAGGTGCTGCCAGAGAAACGCTGAGTGTGCATACCAGTACCGGGTATTTCAGTCTGTCTCAGCATGTCACATTATACTCACCGGTCGTACTGCTTTGCCATTAGGCTTTACAACAGTCTATCGTGGTAACTTTTTCAAAAAAACTTTGAGAGTACATGTACTGCGAGTTTTTGTTGTTAAAACCATTGAAAAATGTAATCTCCTAGATGTGATGTAACTTTGTTAAAAGACTCGAACTCTGCTATAGGCTATAGAACGTTCATCAAGCAGTTATGTCCGCAAAGGTGTGAGCACTGCAAAGCGGTGTGACTTATCTTAGTCTAAGAGAACATCAAGAGCGCTAATAGAAACAATTTACTTCTATGGTGCTTCCGCTTGTGAACTTGACTCATGTTAATCACCAAGACTTACGTCACGTAGTATCATAGGTTATAATGATAGAATAAGAAAGGCATTGAAGAGAAAGGGGGAGGGTGATAGAGGAGGGAAGAGAGAGAGAAGGAGAATGAGAGAGAGAAGGAGAGAGAGAGAGAGAGAGAGAGAGAGAGAGAGAGAGAGAGAGAAAGAAGAGTTATAAAAAAATGAAAGTCAGACAAATATGCAGGCAGACAGACAGACAGACAAAGAAAAACAGTTAGAAAGACATACAGAGAGAAAGGGAGATTAGAATTAGAGAGAAACACAGGTAGAGAGAGGCTGAAATGGAGGCACAAATTACAGTCAGGGCAGAGAGAGAAACAGAGGCAGTTACGTATTAACATTGCAATTGTGGGTCATCTTCCTTTAACTGAATCATTTTATGTGACGGTGCTATACTACATGCATAATGTGTTCATTGTATTATCAGCCATCCAACGTGAGTGTGGTGACAGTCCCCGCGCAACTACAAAACGTGCAGGCGGTTGACGATAATATGATGCTCTCTATCGTGTCGCTCTTCTTCTGCTGCATTCTGGGCATCTTCGCGATCATAAAATCATCGGAGGTGAGTGGTTAAACCTGTTCTATTATTCATATGTCGGCTATGGGTTAATGTGTGTTTGTGTCATTTCAGGTGTGTGTTTTTGATTGCCGTTTCAGGTCTGTTTGATTTTTTCAAATATATTTTTATAATATAATTCGTATATCTCATTCTCTACAGCGCGGTTTAAAAAATGGTGAATATCCCTTTTCCTGTTACTTAAATTTATTTCATATACGAATGAATTGCACTTCTGATTTTGTTCCTTTCCATTTTACAGGAGAGTAGGATTCTTTTACAATGTTCCTCTTTCCATTTCTTTAGCATCACATTGCATACGTAATTATCATTTCTTTTCTTGCATTTCGATCATCTTTATTTTTAATTTATTTTTGTTTTCTTTTGTTTTTTGTTTTGGTTCGTTTATTTTTTTTTGACGGGGGGTGTTTGTTTTCTTTTTTGTTGCGCATGTATATTTTATGATTTAGGATTTAAATGACTTGTGTTTTTTTTTTTTATAATCAAATCAAATTTGATCACCACCAATTTACCTACAACTCCCCACTCCTCTCTCTCTCTCTCTCTCTCTCTCTCTCTCTCTCTCTCTCTCTCTCTCTCTCTCTCTCTCTCTCTCTCTCGCTGTATTTCTCCCTTTCTCTATTTCTCTCTATGTCTAACTTTCTATCTCTATATTCATCTATTTAGTTATCAATGCATCTTTATCTATCTATTTAACTATGTATGTATGTATGTATGTATGTATGTATGTATGTATGTATGTATGTATGTATGTATGTATGTATGTATGTATGTATGTATGTATGTATGTATGTATGTATGTATGTATGTATGTATGTATGTATGTATGTATGTATGTATGTATGTGTGTGTGTGTGTGTGTGTGTGTTGTGTGTGTGTGTGTGTGTGTGTGTGTGTGTGTGTGTGTATGTAACTTTATCCACGTGTCTGTCTAACTATCTTTGTGTGAACATGTATCTATCAATCTGTCTATTCCTTCCACTCCAGGCAAGGGATCACAAATTAAAGGGGAGGTACCACCAGGCTGAGAGTGCGGCACGGAGCGCTAGAACCATTGCTATGGTCGGCATCGTAGTGGGTTCCATTTCAGCGCTTATTGGAATCGTTATGGCAATTGTCTTTCCTCTGGTTATATTCGCCTCTACACCGACTTACAGTTACAAAAGCGACTTCGATTAAACACACTTTTCATCAGAGTTTAAAAATCTGCAATGAACATTACATTTATAGTTGTGGGATTTTTTTTAGTTACGTACTTAAATTGAGACTTTGAGCTTTGAAATTTTTAAGAACTTTCCCGTCCCATTCTGAATCAAGCTGATACCTTGTATATAGTAATATAATTTAAATATGGTTTAATTCGACCTTTGGAAGCATTTGGCTTTTACAATAATATTGATCATGCTTGAGTTACAGAATTGTGTAGAAGATGATGGACTCTAAAAATATAAACCTTACGATTGATATAGATCTAACTGATGTTTGTGTTTTATTTTTTGTTGTTCTTTTAATTATTATACAACTACATATAAATAGTATTGTTGTGGGTTTTTTTTTCTAAAGATGTAATTCAGTTCTATGTCTTTCTTCCTTTATGTGCGGTAAATGAGATTAATGTAAATATTTAATGATAAAAACTTACACAATTTTATTTTGTTTCCCTATCCTTGTTGACGTATGAATGGAATCGTTATTTTTAACCTTGGACCTTATGATAAGAAGCTAGTCCATGTGTTATCTGAGCTATCCCAATCCTCCCCGAGCCTTGTGTAAGCAGGTATTATTATGGCGATTGTAAGCCTCTAAACACGCTGAAAAGATAATCAGCATCGTTGGAGTTTTAACATTTTGATCCAGTTACACGTGTATTACACGACACGCTTCCCAGATTAGTAAGTAAAACAGTGCTCTTAACTAAGTGTGAGAAAGGGGAAGACACCGGGCACAGCGTGAAAAGTTTCAAACTTTTATTGAATGTACACCATCATAAAAAAAAACCCAGCCGGCATAACAAGTCCGACTCAGGGAGAGCTCAGCACAGCGGACATAAAATAGCAACTTTACAAATTAACTTCAAGACGTGAAGTGAAAGATAAAAAAGTGACAAATAACGGTTCAGACACAGGACGTCCGACCACTGGCCATCTCAGACACCAACTGACCAGCCCATGCGCTCTTGGTCAGGGGATAGAGATTGCTCGGGGCGCCTCGCGAGCTTATTGGCTAACACACGCCCAATCACAGCTAAGCAACATAATAAAGAGAGTAGACAGAGAAAGACCACAGGAGGATACAAAGACACGATAAAGATACAAAGACAGACAGATACAGTAAAACATATAAAATTCGGGGTGAGGAAAAATACTGTAAAGAAACGAGATACAAACAAACCAATAGCTCACATAAGTCCGGGGTCGAAACTTATACGGGTGCCACCGTGAAAACAAAAGTTTGCTCAAGGTTTGCTTGAGTTCAAAATCAAAAACAAAAAAGAGAATCTAAGTGGAAAACTTTCTTCGCTGCATGTGCTTTCTTTGCTGCATCCTTTTCAAAGTCTTTTCTCTGAGTTCAGCTTCTGTTTTCCTGCCTATCAGATCAACTTGCATCTCGCCATCGTTAGTCCACTGGTAACTGGCAGTGTGAATGAAAAAGAGTTAGATCTATAGCTAAAGATACGCAGTAGTGTGACTACTGTGGTTTAAGTTGGATTAAGGGAATACATTTAGTTTCACAATATTGTCGTTGTCTTTGGCTTGTTTGATAACCATCAAGTTTGATCTACTTCACGTTAAGCTAAAATGAGAGGATGGGGAGCGACCTTGTGGAAGAGCAAGGAGCAAGGATGAGAGTGTTGGTAATAAGGGCGTGACAGAGAGGTTTTTACAAAGTTAGAGAAAAAGAAATGTATATATACATGTATTCGGAGAAAGAGAGAGAGAGAGAGAGAGAGAGAGAGAGAGAGAGAGAGACAGACAGACAGACAGACAGACAGACAGACAGAGACAGAAACACAACGACAGAGACAGAGAGAGACAGAGACAGAGAAACTAAGAGGTAAAGACATTGAGACAGGCAGACATACAGACAGAAAGAGAGACAGACAGGAAACAGACAAACAGACAAAGACAGACAAGCAGGCAGAATAAGACAAACACACTGACAGACAGATATAAAAAAGGGTTCGAGAAAGGGAGAGAAACACTTACACTGCCCCCCCCCCCCCAACCCCCAAACCAGGCCACCACTCACCCAAGACTATTCAATTCGCTGCTCAACGCTGCAATATAAAATCGTCCTAACAACTTCTTCAGGGCTGACCTTATGGACTTACTCATATGTGATTTTGTATGAGCCTGAATTGAGGAGATCCTCTACAGCTGGCTTTAATTTGGGGACTTTTCCAGGACTTAGCTTTCCCCATCCTGTCACGATGTATACGAAACGGTGACTTTCATTGAATCCACTGTCAATGTATTCTGAACGAGATGAGAACGTACAAAAAGAATGATAAAAAATAGCCGTAATTATATCATAGTCAAAGAGTTTAAAAATAGTTTAGTCACAAGTAAAATTCATGGAATGAAGATAGCTATTGGAGCAGCTTATAAGTGTTGGGGGAAATCAGAGTGTTTTGGAGGCCTTTAGTTCGATTCCCTGATCTGGATGCCTCTGGCGCAACTGGTCGGATCGGCGTCAGTATAATGTAGTCAGCCAGGACCTGAGTATTCTGCTCCGGGGCTCCGTCGCCATGTAGGATCCTCTTTGAGAAGCTAGGAAACATTTGGTCAGAGCAGGAGAAGCTCTGTACATGTTTTAGGTGTCCTATTATCTCTATCTGACACGGATTTACTTAATATGGGCTCTTATCTGAAATGAACAGACTAATTCATGTATTGATATAAGATTAAATGAAACACCCATACTGTTCTTTCTTGTCACTTCACTGAGTTTGAACGTTCTAGTCCCAACCCCATGTTTTTGTTTATTTATGATTAATAACAGTTTAGGCAAGTATACTGGCTAATGGGAGTCCGCGTTATTTGTTGACACATCAGTATGGGCATTCGATATGATGTACACAAGTTAAAGTTGTGCTAGCGCAAGTAAATATTTCAGAATGATGTCCTGGTCACCCATTTTGTCTCTGTGTGGCAGTATGTAAAATTACAGATGTCAGTGCGCGATCTACTTCATGGAAGGAACAGACAAAAAAAAAACGAAGTTGCCAACTCACTTTGGTCTTGCTCTGGAAGGAAAGCCTGCACAGCCGCTAAAGCCTCCCTTACGAAGAGACCTCTCAGGTCAAGCAAGGCACTTCCTCAGAGAAGCAGGTACAGACAATTATGTAGAGAGGAAAGAAGGGATTAGATATATTTATTTCAATATAAAGAACGAAAATGTGTAGAGAATGGTTACATATTACCAAAGAAAAATCACGAGTAACCTTTATATAAATAAATGTTTGACTATAAATACCGCTAGCTAGTTAAAAAATTTTAATTTGAGCAGTCATCGGAGCAGACAAAAATGTACAGTAAGAGTGTGACAGATGTTTGTAAGTTTCCGCATCACACTGCGCACCTCACAGATGGCATGTGGCGTCTATACCACAGGGAACGTCAACCCAAGTTGTGACGGCCTATACAGCTCCATTGTTTGTCGGTCAGCCACTAACCCTTACAAAAAAGGGATCAAGGGTGAGCAATTTGGGGTGACATTCCTGCCGGTGCAGATATCGATTACAAAAACATTACTCTACTCACAGATATAATTTAGTCAAAGAAGAGTCTTTACTTTAAATTCCTGCATGACGTAACAATTGAAAAGAAAAGTGCTTAAAAAGTTATTGGTATCTAAGACGATGAATTTCATAAAGACATCAACGCACCTTTCGTCTTCCTCCACCTGTACGCTCTCGTCCTCTATTTTATCCTCCTCGTCCTCCTCCTCTTCCTCCTTCTCCTCGTCCTCGTCCTCGTCCTCGTCCTCCTCTGTTTCCTCTTCCCCTCCTAAATGAGAGTGCTCGCTACCAAAATCATCGTGCCTCCAAACGTAACTGTGGGAACGAGGTGGGTGGGCAACAACAATAGGAGTTGGTGCAGCTCTGTTGTTTTTGGTTCCACTCCTAGGTTCTTGTGTGGGCTTTTCCGATTTTGCTTGGTGAATTGAACTGTGGGCGCTCGTGCGTCTTTGAAGATTTGATCCGGTTATTGGAGCTGGAGTTATTCTTTGTACTAAATTTTGAGTTGGACTCAATATGGGGGCAATTCTCGTAATAGGGCCTACATCGGAGTTTTTATGTTCTATCCTCAGAGTTTCGTTTTTAGTTGCAGGATTCTCTTGTGTAGAAGATGATATCTGCACAGAGCGATGGATTGATGATATCTGCACAGAGCGATGGATTGGATTTAAATGGGCAATTCTATTAATATGGCCGCTGGCAGAATTTGCATAACAGACGCCCAAAGACACACCAGAGGATGATTTATTTTGCACAAAAGTACCGCTTGGGATAGTAGGGACAATCCTATTGATAACTGTTGATCCTGTTTGCATAGGCTGCTCAAGAACATCTGAGCTGGGGACAATCCTATTGATAACTGTTGATCCTGTTTGCATAGGCTGCTCAAGAACATCTGAGCTGGGAACAATCCTATTGATAACTGTTGATCCTGTTTGCATAGGCTGCTCAAGAACATCTGAGCTGGGAACAATCCTATTGATAACTGTTGATCCTGTTTGCATAGGCTGCTTAAGAACATCTGAGCTGAAAGTTCGTCTCCGCAGGGTGTCCTCGTCCACAGAATGGAAAACACCTCTCTGGGATGAAGGGGCATTCCCTGTCAAAAGATGTACTTCATTGAATTGATAAACTTCACATTTGTGTTTGGATTTATCTAAATATCCACCATCTTGTAGATAATAAGGAATGCCTTTGAACCCTTCAAACTTGTTCAGCTTATTTCTCTTTTTTGGTGGAATTTAGAGTCTTTTAAAGAGTGTTATTTTCGATATTGAAAAAAATAGGAAAGTAAAGAACAATGCTGATACCCCATATGAATTTGCAATGAAAGCTGGTCCTCTGTATGTAACTCTTGATAAATCTGGCTTAGTACTAAAACAATGAAAAAATGTAATACATTTGGAACTACATGTATTTTATCATCCATAAATAAGCATATTTTTGTGTGAAATAAGATTACTAGGCTGCTTGAATAGATTCTTTACTATTTCAGATGCTATAAACGCTGGTAATGGTGTTAGTACAATCACAAAAATGTGAGAAAGACTGTTCACTGCTTGGCAAATTTCATTTAGTAGTATCTTCAAGAGCTCTCAAAAGATCAGAATACAATTTATGAAAAAACTTCGCGTTAATATCATGATCCGACGACCGTTTACCCTTTTTGTCATACGTTACTTCTAGCACATAGGTGGTTGTTGGCTAGCTGTTGCGAAAACTAATCATATTCTGTTAATCCAACATTCTTCTGGGGTTCGAATTTGATGAGTTATGCCCGCTCCCTTGAATCACGCAAAACACGAAAAATGAAAGGATATACAATGAGAACTTCACATTCAATCGATAAAATATTCTGAAGAGCAAGGAGAACAGAAACAGATGAACAAAAAATATAGCAATATTACAATATGTGAACACTAAGAGTCCTTCTTTTTTTTTTACCAATTAGGGCATATTTTCATGCAGACACTGTTCTATAACCATAAATACCTGCAACTGGAGCTGAGATGCCATAGCTGTTTTCTCTGACTTTCTCCTCCAGTAAAGGCGGCTGTATGGTGAGAAGGAAAAATGTGGCGCAAATAGTCCAGGTTTATTTTAAAAAATAGTTTGTTGGGGTTTTTATTGTTGCTTTTGTTGGTTGCCTTAATTACAACCCCCACCCTCCCCTGAAAAAATGATAGCTATATAATATAACTAATTATTTTATTAGAATTATAGTTTTTACTGTTTGATAAATTTTACGTGCTTTATATCCAGATGACTTTGTTATACGAAGTGAGATATTTGCTCTTTGATAATAAGAATCCTCAAATAGTCTTTCAACATAAGCATGCAAAACTAGAGATCGGAAAAACTATGAAAGGTTGTTGTAATCAACTAGATTGTAAACTATTACATATATTACAAATGTCATTATTTTCAATGAAGACTATTCAAATGTCAATTCTATGGGTGCGTGTGGGTGTGAGTGTACGTGTGTGTTTGTGCGAATTTGTGATTCTTTATACACTTTTGTCGTCTGTAAGAAATGTGTACACGTATTGTTTTGTAACCAAACAAATTTCCCCTGGGCAGTTAATAAAGTAATATGTCGTCTTGTTGATTTATTGGTTGATTGGCTGACTAAACTGTTACACCTCACAACTGGCGGCGATCCAAATGCTTTGAAAATCAACAATAACAAATACGTTAGAACGGTCAGTCACGGTAATGATTGAATATAAAGCAGAGACTGTATGAGAAGGAAACGGAGAGAGAGAGAGAGAGAGAGAGAGAGAGAGAGAGAGAGAGAGAGAGAGAGATGTTGCCACACAACGAGGGAACGGGA